>UCOH01006056.1:0-90427 GCA_900474275.1 Synergus japonicus
TATATATATATATACTCTATGAGGTACCCAGTGGAATCGTTCCGGCTGTGGTCAGACGCCCTTGTCTGACCCTGACTGAGCTGATGAGAGCGGCAAAACTTTTCTTTACCTTGTTACCTAACAGAAGTCAAAGTAAAGAAAGAGAAAAGCATTACAATTATCTTCTGCTTTTAAATATTACTAAATTGATGTAAATTGAAAATAAAATGTTGATTAACAATGTGTTTTAGGATCGTCTAATTTCGGACATATTAAAATGAATAATTAGAGCTTTTTTCTCCAAATTGAAATTATATCTTGAGTGATTTTAACAATGAAGCACTTTTTATTTTTAAAAGAGAAAGACTGCACAGAGCTATCTTAATTTAAGTTTCATTCATGGTTTAATCAGCAAAAAAGAAGTTATCAGTTATGAAAGAAAATTCGACTAGCGCAACGTCAATAAAGATTCAGTGTAAATTCCTACCACCGCGAAAAAAGTAGGATGAATCAAAGTGGAAATAAAAAGGCAGACAGTTTTTCCTCGCGAATTCGAGCTGCGCTGTGTAGTTAAGCGAGTAATTCGATAATAAAATGTACGAGCATGCAAACAGATTCTTTCGCTCCAATTTTTATGTAACATGAGGATTTTAAACCTCCAGGTTCTCGGAAATTATATTATATTACAAACGTTAATAAAACAGCTTAATAAAATGTTAATAAAACAATGTAGTATCATTTTTGTTAATTGTACAGACTTGTTCTCGAATAATATTAAGAATCATTGGATTAGGAATAATTTATTATGAAAATAATATCATTTCATGACTCGACATTGCGGTATTTTATGGCGCAATCGAGATTGAAAATTTGGAGATTACATGGACGATATAAACGGAAAGTAAGGTAAAATGTGGGAAAGATCGATCAAATACTTTTGTACGTCTGGTCAGTCGACCGTCTACCATACATTCGATGACTTAGCTGGAAAGTCTCTTACGTAATTGGTGGAACAGAATAACGCAGACCTACTACCGTGCTTCCCATCATTTCCGTATTGTCGGTTGGCTGTGACTTACATTGTAAAGTGTTTGCAATATTTTATCCAGGATTCTGACTAAGCTTAAATTAAAGATACTCAGGTGTTACTTTGTGAATTACTTTACCAAATTGATTTTCTCTATCAATTTGACAATATAATTCAAATTATTCCTGTAAAAATAAAATAACAAGTGATTATAATATTCGACGAACTTTCAATTGATTGGTTTCAAAATTCTTTGTTTCCCAGAGTTACAAAAAATCTGTGACCTAATTTTTGAAAAGTAATTTACAGAGAATTCTATATTTAAAGGTGAAAAATCTTTTCCACGAAGCATGTAATTTTTATAATTTGAAGCAATATTTTACTTCGTAAATGACAAAGAAAAGCGGTTCATTTTGCAGACCTTGGTTTCTTATAAGCATAGTATAACTATACGAGTCTGTGGAAATATACGCATATAACGTTGTTAGCAATCAACGAGAGAGGAGTGATAAATTCTAGGCATCTAGAACTTGCAAACATGATATCAACTCCTTGTTCTGATTTTTCTCGTCTAAAGTGACTTATTAAAACAGGATTTAGCAAAAAAAAAAAAAAATAAAAAAAAAAGATATAGCTCTAGTCAGTTTTGCAAGTTTTTTCCGGTTCTTCCTGCAAATAAACAAGGAGGCTCCTTTCTTTCTCTTTTTCTTCCTCTTGCTCTATTTCTGACTTTCTATTTCGTAGTCTTACTTATTTTTTATGACCTATCAATATTGTATCAAAGCTGAAAGGTGACTAAAGTCACTCCGTTTTCACATTAAACAGGACTTTCCTTATCCAGGGTTTGATACAAAGAAGCAATCGTTAAACCATTTGAACTTCAAAGGCTTGTTTCTTGTGAAATTTTTATTTTTCAACTTTATGGATAAAAATGAAGATTTTGAAATTGATTAGATAAGATAATATATATTTTCGTTCTGAAAATCATTATCTGAAAGGTTAAAAGTTACCTACAACGCCCATATAAATATAAATATACTTATTGTATAAAAACGAAGATAGTATTGTATCTATCTATACATTCAGTAGCTGAGATTGTGGAACTACGGCGAGTAAAGTCGGGACCGTAAATTATTGCCCGTTGTCTATCGGAGGAAAACCTGTGACCCACGTTCAATCCGAGCCAGGCGCTTTCCAAAGATTACGAGGCGGCTTCCTAACTCGGAACGCGCAAATGCAACTCGCATGTAACTGTAGCGGTAACGCGTAACGCGAATCAAGTGTGATCCAAGAGAATATTCTACGTCAGACGATAAAAAGTGTTACCAATAAGAAAGAATGAAGATCGGTGAAACCTGAGGCAAGAAAAGAGTAAATGAAAAATGAAAAAAATAAAGAAAATAAAGAATCCAGGACATCGAGGGGAAAGGAATTCATTTATAAATTAAAGATTACTTCAAGAAGAATGACTTAAGAATGAATTACTGCAAACCTATAATACAGTGAAATTAAATAATTTGATTCGTGCCCAAAGTTCCCACGTGCTTTGAGAAGCAACTTAGTGATGTGAAAGGAATGTCATTTAACTGTGTATTAATTACTTTTTATTAGTGATTAATATTCATATCTTTACATTTTTATATTAGAAAGTGACAGTTGTTGATACAATTTCAAATTGAATGAATGATTCAATCAATTAAGTCCTATTCAGTTTCCTCTTGAATTGCGAGTGGTAAAAATATTTTACAGTAATTACATAAAATGAATGATTAAATCAAAGTATATCCCGAAGAATTTCCGGGTTTATGATATACTTTATACGAAAAATATGAGAGAAAATTGGTTTAGAGGAGATTTCTGTAACAATTTTATTTTGAACGATTAAATTTACGAGGATCATAAAACAATGTTGCAGACTTACATGAGTCCTTCCTTTAATACATTTTCGCATAATTCGCTTCTTTTCAAATAAATCGAAAGTGCACGGAACCTACCTAATTATCTGACATGTTTTACATCACGCGCTACATAGTCTTGGGTTCCGTAATACGCTCATACATACTATCGTATCGGCAACTTCTCAAGACACGACATAAATATTACCGTGTTTCACTAGGAGAGTAGGAGATCGCTATTAAAACTCAGTAGTTCGTAGCAGCACACATTTCACTTGACAGCTAGTGAGTAATTTCCATTCCCAAAGGGTGACAGCGACGTTCTTAGGTGTATGCATTCACCCTTCAATTAGTGGTTAATAAAGTGTAATGTGTCGTGCAAGGGACACTATAATACTTCCTAAGATTGAAGAACATGTCATTTCATCAATAAAAACTGAGTTATGAGTCGCACCATATAATTTCACGCTATTATCATAAACCCCACCTTATAGTATTGCAAAGACATTATTTTAATTTGTTTAACAGTTCATTCTCACAAGTAAAACAAATTTACAATGGAATATTTTTTATTCGGTCCTGTATACTTATTTCAGATATCGATGAAGGTAAGTTGATTATTTAAAAATCAATACTGATAGATCCTCGCAGTTTATTTTATGGTAAGAAATTTAAAGCTTCACGCAAAGTTTATACAAAATTTATAGCTCTGAAGCCTATTTTTCTAACTATATGCAGTGTTAGAAAGTTCTTCAAAGATAATGTACTTTCTCACTTACTAATGTAAATGAAATTTAAATTCCTGGTAATTGGAGTAAACTTCCGAAAAGGTCACCGCACAATTTGCATTGTCATGCAGGCAGTCCCTTTTAATTCGTATAAGAATAGAAAAGTCTTTGTTCCTTTAATGAAATTTGCATTCATTAAGTATCTAAAAGAAGGGCTTTAAAAAACGATTTGAACAAGAGATGTAGATCTTATTTAATGTCGTTGAATAAAAGAAGGGATTCAATCGAATCCTTTGATAATTTAATCGTCTTACACATCTGAAGCAAAACAATTCTGATTACTTTCCCTTTCTTCATTGAAGCTCGCACTTAATAATAATAAATAGCGAGGGAGTTGAAAGACAATGAGATAAATTGTCTATAGAACTTATCTGGGAATCGTTGCCTGAGTTCCACGCACCGAGCAATCTGTGCCGTTCTCACTGGGGCCCTAAACGTCCAAACGATTACAAGCCATAAAGACAAGGCAAAAACACACGACGACAGAGGTAGGAGTCAGTTTAGGGAAAGGTGGAGTTGAGTTGAGATACGTGCACTCTGATTATTAGTATCGGCTCCTTTTACCCGCATATCTGTGTATAAGTCTCGTACTTATACCTCGGAACTTTTTCGATTCATCTTCCGGTCGTTATAGCCAAGGACAAAGTCGTTCACCAGCGGAATTCATCAGTAAAGAAAGGCAAATGCTTCCAAGAAAGGAATTCCTCGCTTTTCCAATTTTCGCAATACAGGTTTTCTCCAAGTAATTCCTTTCCTAATCATTGGTCATTTTTCACTGAAGAAACACTAGTATTAGTCCAACACTCCTAATGGCGAATCCACTCTGAAACTTGGAATTAAGCAAAAGTGTATGAGTGTCTCGGAAATTTTGATTTATAAAATTTTTCAAGCCATTATTTCAGTGAGATGACTTTTATATTATGTAATAAAATTGAGAATTATTTGTTTACGCCTTATTTAATTAATGTCCCATAAAAACTGATAAAGTATGCACTGAATAATAATTGCTACAGGCTTATACTTTATGTGCCTTTTATAAGACGCTGCGTTTTCTCGTAAGAATTTTCCATTATTAATATTGTTATTATTATTATTATTATTATTATTATTATTATTATTATTATTAAAATCGCAATGTTTTAAATCAACAATATCAAATTTGAAAACATACACATATAACAGTAGAACTTAATGTTTGAGTTATAAATGCAGTTGTTGGCAATTATTTTTGGATTTATACACTCGACTTGGAGTGCTATAATTGAAGGAAATACTCATTTTTAATACTGTTTACTCTCTCACAACTCTCTCTCTCTCTCTCTGCTTTTAAGCTCTGGTTTTGTTTTGCACTGCAGAGCTTCTAAAATTCAGTGTAAAATACTTGTTTATGAATAATACACACGGAAACAGCTAGAGTATTAAGTAGAATTATTTGTTATGTTCCAATGGAGATGCAATAAGGCAGAATACTAATATGTGAAATTCACTCATTTTCAAAAATGTATATTTAAAGGGACCAAATTATTTCGTACAATAATAAATATATTGCGAATGAATAAATTCAAATTGTAAAGATTGTATGTAATTTGAAATGACATAATTCCTTTTCTGTAAACTCTGTAAATATCTTGTTTAGATTAAAAGTTGTTCCACAACTCTGGCTGTGGTGACATTTCCAAAAATATGGGTTGTGACAGAACCTTTACTCATACCATAATTATCACCTGATTTTGACATTTTCTAAAGGAAAACCAGTTTTTCAATGAGCTGCAATTGAAAAATGTTGCACTCAACTGAAACTTTATTTGGGATCCCATTGAAATTCCATTAGGATTTCTTTTTACTAAGAAAAATAACAATGATAATACCCTCATAGAATCTGGATTGAATGATGAATAAAATTATGAAAAGTCTCGCGCCCAGCATGGTGCCTCGAAATTAGAGTTTTGTTGAGTGAAGCTATACCAAAGTTAACGCGTTCAGTAATTTTCGAGGGTAATAAACTTGTGGTGCCACAAAAGTGCGACCACCAGCCGGCGTTTCCTGCATCGGCAACATTATGTAAATGAAATGCAAACCGCGAGGGGGTTCACATACAATGACTCTGTGAGTAAGTACATAAATATCATTATGTGTGCAATCGAGGACTAGCGTGGTGTTATAAACGATAGACAGCAAAGGTAGAAGAAAATAACTCTCACATAGTTCGCTCGTCAGAAGTTTTATAAATAGAATCAATTGCCAAGTTAGAATTTCCAACGTTTTCATTATTGAAAATCTCGCACAAGTATTAACTTCTCAGTGTCTAATAAATACTTGCAATCTCTCGTAAGATAAGGAATATAAGATTAAGCATGAACAAAATACTGATGAATGCAATAAGAGAAGAGGTCAGCATGTTGCGAATCATGGGAACGATGAGGCTAAGGTCAAACACACGCCTTATAGCGAAAATTAGCGCGTTTGTATAAAGAAACTCTTCAGTTAGTAGGAATAGTATTTCTGCTCTGTTTGTGTGTTCAGATTGGTGTAATGAGCAAGTAACTCGTTCACTTTTGCATTACGCAAGAACCGCGCCTAAGATACGTCGGGCTACGTGTTAGTTAGGCTGTTGGTAACTCTTATACACGGCGACAGAGTATTTTGTGGGATGTAAATTTACCTTCCGTTGAATCTCCTTTACTCGTATTTTGCATAAATGAAAGATGAGGGATAATAAAAACTTAAGCTAAATTCATAAACTTGATCATTTTAGATGCAGCTAGATGAAGTTCGTAGTTGCTGAGTTCTAAGTTTGAATTAAGCATGTGCAATAGAATATTTCGTTCTTCACAAAAAAACTGATATTATCCTTTCGTAATTTATTAATAAAACAGTTTGAACAACAAATTGCAGGTATTAACATATTTTATGATAGTGAAAGTAATAGAGAAAATGGTAATTATCAAAATTGTTCATGTTGTCCTCGTATGACAGAACTTTCTGATAAAATTGCAAAATATCTAGAAGTGACCGCTATTGAACGATGAAATTATAGTTTACTTCCATGTATTAAAGACAAATTATGCGCATATGAAGGTAAAAGCAAAAAATAACTGAGTATAAATTTAAAAAATGCAAATTAATAAAATAATTATGTAATACAACACCATACAAATTAAATAATCCTACAACTTAAGCACATGTTAGCATAAGCGGGAAATTACAGTCTTGTACAAACTAATTATAAATTATTCTTCCAAAACTAATATTTAAATAAAATTTATATGCTCTAGTAATTCTGTTTGCAGGAGGGGTTGAGAATGTGCACTATAATCACTTAATTCGTTGATAAAATATAATGCAGGAGTAAAACTTTTGAAACGTTGATTTTTTGAAATGAAAATGAAATTCTGTACCTTTGAAAACTGATGGGAAGACGGAATCGAAATGAGATCTGAATAGTGATTGAGATTGAAGGTTTGGGGTAAAACAAGAAAAAAAGCAGTAATAGATTTCTCGGTGCCGACGTCCACTTCCTAACTTTCCCTGAACGTATCGCGATTCCTAGAACGTACTTTTGAAGGCGTAATCTAAGTAAGTCGTTACCGAGTAATCCGGATGTCCACCTCACACTTACAATTGATTGATAATTTCCTCTTTTGCAAGACTGGGTCGATTGGGTCAAGGTTTATACATCATAAAATTGTTAGAAGAGAATATTAAATTTTTAACCCAATGAATTTTCAACTAATATTATTTTAAGCTGCGTTCCCTTTGACTGAATTGCTCGATGGCATAATAACAATCACTAATTTCAGGAAGGTTAATCAAACGCTTGATTTAGATCCATCTATGGTATATCTGCTCAAAGCGCACTCTACCTTCGAGTTACATCGATTTGCTGCAATTATTAGTATTTCGTAATAGCTCAAAATATTCTACAATCGCTAATTATTTGAAATTTACTGAAGTATACTTGACCTCTATTTTAAATAAAGGACTCTCGAATTGAATGAGAAAATTTTAACCGATACCAGTAATAAACTATTGTAATTTATGGAACTACGGGAAATTTTTCAATTCTGATCCATTACTTGAAATATTTTATCCGGAAATGAAATATAAATAAAATGTTTTATAATATTTATTGATATTAATATTCCAACATTGAGAAGAGTAAAAATATTTGTAAATAAAATATACACAAAAATATTTTGCTAATCTTTTAAAACGAAGGATTTTGAAATAAGAGATTACTGATTCATGTTGTAAAAAAAAGAATGTAATACACAGCAGTGGAAATTTAACACGTTGGTATAACCATTCTAGAAACCTTACCAACTGAATGTTGCAATTTTGCTTCGGTGGCTCATAGCAGTCTAAAGTTTCGCAGTGTATCCCACAAAATATATTGCAAGTGCAATATTACGCGTTCTACGTACTACGTTTCAAGGCAATTTGACCGCCCAATATCCTAGTTTTCATTACAGATCACCACTACTTTCAGGGGTCATGAGAGTGTCGAATTTTCCGGCTATCGAGTTGTCCATTACACTACCAGAGAGAAGTAGGTTTAAATGGTCCACTTAAAGCGTATACAATTTTGAAATGAATAACTTGAACAATAAATAAAGTAAAGTTTTCCAAGAAAAAGGACAAAAAAAATTAATTATGTCGTTTCTTAATTGTCACACTAAAAAAAAGGTTTGGTTCAAAGGTTTGATCAAGAAAATATTTTGTTAAACCAACAAATCGTTTTGTTGAGCTAACAAAAATTTATTTCAGGCAACAAAACATATTTTGTTGCACAAAATATTTTTTTGAGTGCATATGGAGAAAAGAAATTATATACATACTCACATATATTCCTTTGCTTACCAGGAACTTCTTTGAAATGTATATAAAAACAGAAATAAATCTAAACGATAAAACGATATAAATTATGAAGTGATAATTTCCTGGCTGAAAGGTGTATTTTTTATTTAATATTTTTTTTTGCTATAAAAGTATTTATCCATTAGCTACGGTTGTCGGCTTCCTAATTTCAATTATATTGCTGTCTATAAAAGCTTTTTATGTGGGGTTTGCTGAGACCTTCTTATGATCAGATGGTGACAAAAGACAAGGAGGCAAGCAAAAACGTGGAGAAAAGCGCAGTGGCGCTCGACAGCCTTGCCATTGAATTAGAATTTCCGAGTCGTTAATTTCCACGGCCGTCCCGGAAGATTGAATGAACACTGGCCGAGATAGGATGAAGGAAAAAAGTGAAAACCTAGCCTGGTCGTCTAACTGCGCCTTTTTCACATCTGCATTATTCTATCTTTCCTTGCTTCCTTTCTTCCTCATTACTTTTACCCTCACCGACTTGATTTTTTTCCCTTTATATACGCCCGAATGATTCTCTTATAACCGACTAATCGAGACCTTGCACATTCAACGAACCAGACAATTGCATAAGCGTATTTAGTAATCGATGATACTGCACATGAAATTCAAGAGGAAAATTTACTATTACAATGTATAATGCACAATTCTTACCTAAAGCCTTAGCATTTAAACTGATAATTCATCTGTCAGATGAGTGCATATACATTAGTAAGATTCTATATTAAATATTTACTTTTTTTTGCTATATTGATACCTGGTGGTAAATTTGAAACAGTTGTTTTGAAAAAAGCGCTGATCGTCTGGCCCTACTCTTCTTTTTCTACTTCACACTCCACTTACTGGACGCAGTGTTTCTCCCAATCGAGAATATTGTATGTCCATGTCCGTTCAGAACGATTTTATCGATTTTTTGCAACAAGAAAACTTGCTGTGCTTTTCATGGAAATTCATAATAAAATAATAAAGTCACATGATATTTTCCAATAAACCTTATTATTATAAATTTGTAAGCAATTTTTTAAACCTAAAAAAAATATAGAATAAGTATGTTTGGAATATAAACACTATGAGAAATGAAACATCGAAAAATTGAGATTTTGAACGGTATTCCAATTTACATGAGAAGGAGAGTGGGCTAAAGTAAATATTGCTAAAGGATGCCGACAAGGAGGATTGTTATCGTTACTCCAATAGACTATGGTAATTGTGAAAACTATGGAAACTACATGATATAGGGATACTATTCTCAGTAATATATCGATGATCTATGTATTCTAATTGGAGGTATAAGCATGAATGTATGATGATATATGAATTATAACTCATGTAGATGAAATATTTTCTGATCTTCGAAAGAAGGAATTTTAGAACATTGAATTTCTGGCAGGAAATTGAGTTAAATAGCATTTGTGTACAATGAGAATCGTTAATGAGCTAGTTCAATACAAAAATATCGTGGAAATGGAAATAGTGTAACTTATACTTTGATAATACCTAGGTTGGAAATGTATTGGATTTATACCCCAGTGAAATCAATGAAATTCCTTAAGGGCATGTTGTATAAATTACCATAAAAGTAAATTTACTCTCTCAATGATTTAGAAAGAAATTACTAATGAATTAGTGTTGATTGTTTTACTAATTCATTTAGGGTAACTAAATCAACTCGGTGGAAACTTCTTACTAATTCAAATCGAGAGAATAGTTTCGCTAACTTTTGATACTAAAAACGATAAAACAAGTATAAAAGAACACAATACAAGAAAAAAAACGTTAATAGAGACATGAATGCATGTGAAAATCTGTCATATAATGTATGTTGCTAAGAAATGTGGAATGATCTTGTAAGGAAGTAGTTAAGTACTATTTCCTCTTACTCTAGATGTCTTGTTTCCTTTTTTATCTGGAAATTGCAAACTGGAATTAATTACCCTGTTAGTATAATACTATCGCTACTTGCGAAAAGCAAAATCGACTCACTCAACTGAATTTTTTATGCATATTATACCTAGAAATTGGAGCACGTTATTTCACTAATTAATGAAGATTCTATTTTCGGATAGGGTTCATTTACATTGATACATAGTATTCGCCAAAGGATTCGTATTTTTATCCATAGAGACTGAAATAAAATGACCAACTTTTCATTTAATTTTAATGAAAAAAAGTTAATATTATATGGTCGATAAAACTACCCTTTAGGCTTAAATATTTAAGAAAGTGTTCAAAAAGTTGCGTGGGAAAAAAGAAACCTTAAGGAACAGTCGACTGAAGAAATATAAGAAAAGTTTCGTAAAAAAAAATAACGAAAGAGTAAAAAAGTGTGTCAGTTCGAAACTTAATTAAAACGATTCCAGGAGTTTGTAAGGCTTAGGCTTCACTCCATCAGTAATTCTCTTTTTTCAACTTTATCAACATTAATTTGCCATCAATGTAAATATTTCACTAACCGATTGAATACACAGTATCAATTATCTCAAGATTAAGAAATTTCGGATTCTCATGCTCGCGATTGACGCCTTTAAAATTAATGGTGGTGGAAACGTGTCGGTGTCTAATGAAATGGAAAACAGCATTTAGGTACGCGTAAATCTCGAAAAAAAATTGAAACGACTAAACCAAACCACGAACGGACTAGCCGCCAGTTCAGCATGATAACATAATAATGCTTCGAGAAATTCGTTGCGTAAGAATCCCTGTGCTCCGCCCAGGCGATATATACAGGTATATATAACCCCCTTGCATTCGTAGATTCTTTAACGAGAAACCTGCCTACGGAGAGAATAAAATGCAGTTTTCCGTGTGTAATATAAGCTACACAGACAGTCGTTGTATGACTTCGTAACGAAACGCTTGCGATTATCGCGATTATAATTTGCACACGGCGTCACATCGGGCTCGTGTAAGAACGATTAGTTTTAATATCTTTCGCTATCACCAGCTAACTAATGATTAGAGCATACGCAGTTTTTACGCAACTGTAGAGCCTTTAAAAAATTACGTTTGTCGTATGAAAATAGTATATTGATTAAAATATAAATGATACTATTTAGATGCTAGTGTTTTGTCGGTAAAGAAAAATAGCGTATAATCAATCAGTTCTGAATCAATCAATTTATGTTTTCTTACAGTTGAAGCATGAAGTGAAAATTTCTTGCATGATTATGTAAAAAGGTAAATAGGCCAGTCCAGATATGAAAAAGAATATGAAGAGAGAGGGAAAGGAAAACATTTTATAGTAAATTCTGCCCTGAATTAGTTTATGTAACATTTCAAGTATCATATTAAATTGAAAAAAGATAAATGGATTGACTGTTGAATAGTCTGCGGCTCAGTTATAAGTTTTTTAGCATAGATCATTTTCCAGACAATATATTTTAGTATTCACTTTTTCTCATCCTCATATTTTTTCTTTGTGCTGTTTCGATAGATAATGAAAAAAAAATGTGTAAGTGCACACACGGAATGTGCAACATTTTGCAATTATCGGTCATAAGGTATGCCTACGCGCCTGAACTGATTTGAAAGGTCGATAAGAATACGGAATATAATTACAAATTCGAATAAGAATGCAACTGAAAGAACTGAATTATGGTTATTGCGTAATTTCGAAGTTTCCAAGTTCTTGGAAAAAACAGAAGTACCCCTATCAATTCTTTTATAACATAGGTTACATGATAATTATTGAGGAAAATTACTTTTAGTGCTTTGTGGTGTTATTTGTATGCTTCATATTTAATTTTCCAATGTAATTGAGTACAATCCAACTTTTGGAAGTGAAAATTGTTTTAAGTAAATAATTCCTACATTTTTATTTAAAGAACAGGTTCGTTGTATTTTATACTATTGTGTTTATTTTGGATTCAACATGTATATACTTACAGTAAATTTTTTCTCAAACTTCAAACGTCCAAAGTAAACTTTGGAACCCAGACATCGTTTACTGTACAAACAAGGATGCATTCTTTACTCAAGAGCAAGAGCAGATAGAGAAGATAGTTATTTTCACTGCATTTTTTTATTGTACTTTCTTTTTGAAGATATACACTCATTATCAATATTTCTAAGAAAGTTTTAGGGTCTCAGTATTTTAATTCGGAGATTCAGAATTCGGAATTCGGAAAGCAGTAACTAACGATAGAATTGCTATAAATTTTAAAGAAATACGATACTGAAACCGAATTTAATGCTTTTTGTTGAGCTGGTAAGTTTACAATCGTAAATGTGCGATCGTAGTTTTTAGAATCGTAAGATCCCTTTACGATTCTTTCGATCGTAAAACAATCCTTTGCCTATACTTTTGTATATGATCAAAATAGCCGTCGATCGTGAATAGTGTAAAAGTATCATCAGAGAAAAACATGCTAGTTTGAAATCCTAATACTGACAATAAATATAATAATATTAATAACATTGTCAGAAAAATGAATTTTTTCGTCAGTTATTATTGAAAAATAAAACTTTCCCACTATGTTCACTTTCGGCTGCTGCAACTGATAAAAGTTTTTAATACCTACTAAAAGCCTGATATATAGTATTATACAACTAGTAACACCTACAATTATGTTGCATATTTCGTTGGTTATTATTAAAATAAACTGGTCTTTTAACACGAAGGCATCGAAATGAAATTCTTTAATGAGAATCTAAAATGAATTTAATGAGTCTGGATTATTCACTGCTTGTAACTTGTAAGAAAATCTGGAAGAAAACATACAATTGCTTTGCAAAAAGGCGTAAAACTTTATGAAGTCATGTTTTTATGCCGCTAAGTTAATATCTACGCCTGAGTTTAAAGAACCTTTTCTGCTGAAAAGGTTTTGTTTTCAAGGTTTCTTTTGTAAAAAAAACTTTCTCATCTCTTTCAGAGATAAAATAATTTTTTAACCATCTTCAACTTGAAATGGTCTAGAGTAGAGTGCGACCAAGTATTGTGATATATTATAATATGGAGAATAAAATAAAATTATAAGTTTTCTTTGAAAATAATTAACATCTTGCATCATCTCTGAGATTTTTTTTCTATGGTGTAATCGTAACTTTCCAACGTGAGTGACTTCCTTTCTTCGGTTACGTTTTAGTATAACCGTATTTGTACCTATATACTTCAAGGTGAGCTTCCTTCTATGTCGTATCCCATGCTTCGAAATACCATACGTGTAACTGTAACTCGGTTTTAACATTTAACAAAAGTGTTGCGACTTTATATATGCAACTATTACCGATTTTTTTACAACTTGCACATTTTATGACAGGAGGGCATAAATGCATACTTAAATCCTTTTCTCATTCCACTTGATTTATCCTCTACTTATAACTATAAATGTAATATCAAAATGAATTAATGATTGACTTTATAACTGAAAATCATAAGTTTCTCTAATGTAATTGTAGATTTTCCTCAAGGAAGTTGAGCGCCTCTGTCCAGAAAAATATTACAAGGTCCACCTGGTTTACCGCGTTAGAATTTTATTTCAGCAACATGATTTCACGATACTTTGAAATGTGTATTAATGCACGTAAGCCTCATGCGAATCTGTGTCGTATGTCTACTTCATATCTATAGAAGCTTGAGCGATATACATATATAGGTATACACGACGAGGTCCTGTAACCAAACCGGATTAACAATTTATTCGTCATTTTTCTTTTCTAATTTTATCAAGTTCTAATTCCTTATCATGGCTAATAAAGTTTTATTGTTATGTTCAGTTATAAAAATAACTCTGATCAACTTTCACGTTGATAAAGGAATTTCTAATTTAATGAGATTAATAAAAGATTTTTCGCTCCTCTATAACAATTTTTTTCACATAGACAGTGTCGGTTGCTGTCAGACTTTGAATTGCTCTTTTTATAAATTATATAATCTTCTGTAAATGTGTAATTAGACATATTTGTAATTAGAGATATTTGAAAAGTCCATAGACTATTTTTACGATTCTACTGTCTCCAATATTTTCCTGGATTCATCCAGTCACACATATGTAGTGGCACCTACACACCATATTCAAGAATCACGTGTCGTTGCAATTGCAGTTGTGCCGACGAGTCAGTATATGAGTCTCTGTTCCCAGGATCGGAAGCACCAAGCTGTTCCTGTGATTGTTTTCCTTTTTCCATTATCACTGTAGAAAACATCATATTCATTTAAATGCAAGGTTTTAACTTCTAGATTACAACCGATATTGGTTAAACAATCCAGAGATATGATTTCTAGATATTTGATATCCAGCATGAAGCTTTCGTTCTTTTTCTTCTTTCCTTTCAAACAATTAAAATTGTAAGATGATTTTCCATACAGACTTATACAAGCAAAGTCATGTGGATAAATTAGGTATAAAAGGAAGTTTCAGCAGTGGTGTTTCTGCATAAATCGCTGCACGAAAGCGGCCCTGCATGTATCGATGAAACGGCAAATGTGTGAGTGTCATTACTCCCGTCATGCTCCAAAGGAATACTTTCACTATACCTTTTAGCCTCGAGTTCGCCTAACACGATGAAATTGCATTGCTGTTTTTTCGAAGTGGAAATGAACGGATGATACCGTATAACAGTGAACCTGCAGATCATCAGTCAAAGCGATGAGATTGTGACAAATTTAAAAATGAAGTAGAAAACAAACGCCAGTGAATCGCGAATGTGAATAAAATCTCAACCGTTACATCTCGAATATTGCACTAGTTCGCGAGTTGAAACCAGGTGATTATATTCTTACTTGAAACTGAGACCATTTGTTACTCTGTTTTAACTGATGAACAGAATTTTATGTACGAATGTAATTGATAAGATTAAATTGTGCTTGCTAATTTTGCTTTTCGTAAACTGTGCTTTCCATGCATTTAAAAATTCTATCAAACTCATGCTTTAAAATGTTTTAAACTGTTTTTCCAAAGTAAAAGGCTTGTAAAGTCGAACCTACCACAAACTTTGACACTTGAAGATTTATGACCACTTTTAGTTTGTAATTGATAAAAATAATTTGAAAAACTGTTTCCTGAATTGGTAAAATCGCGCAAAAGTTATAAGAGAGATATCTTCGGAATTCACGACGTGCACAATAAAATTCTTCCCTCAAGTGTTACAAGGTATCTTCGTCTCAGTTTCTTTTGTCCTCTTTTCTTTTATATGTATATGCATCTTGAAAAGGAGAAATCTGAAAATCGATTTGTGAAAGGAATGTAGGAATTCAGAGAATGGATAAAAAAAATTAGCATTACAAATGCAATATACATATATAACAGAATTTTTATAAATTTATCATTTTTAAGGTGAACTTTTGGAACTGAAGATTAAGTGGACAAAAAGTTAACAATGTTGAGTGATAAGCATTCCGAGGTCTTTCATCGTTTGGATTCGAGTAAGTTTCATATCATAATGAAATAACCTTGCAATGAAGGCGTAGTCTGTTCCCACAACGTGGAATATGTCGATTCGTGCTTGCCATTACAGTTCTCCACAAGCGTTAAGGTTAAACTTACGTAAGAAATCTTGATACGAAGGTGCATTTTTACCCCATTGGTCCACCTATTCATTATGATCTTAACATTTAAATTGGTATCTAATATTTTCACCTGTCTTCAACAATTTTCAGGTGTGTAACCAGACTCAGAAGAAAACTCTCAAGAAGAGACGTAAAAAGAAAAGCTACAAACAAACTCATTCCTTTTCCTTTGAAAATAGGTGAAACTTTTAAATTCTTCTTTTCCTATCATTCGTAAAAGGTGCGCCCGCTTTCTAGGAGGAAAAATCAAATTATTTTCCTTTCATTTGTATATCCTAGAGTTTGAAGGATAGAGGAACTTTATTCAAAATCGTATCTAAAGATTTAAAATTCCTCCAGGCATTTTCTATATTTGAGAAGATTTTCAATTTAAAAATATAAAATTAAGAGATAAGAATTGTTTCTTTACACAACTTCACTGAATAAAAGCAGTTTTTATTTCTCATAATACTTGCTCTATATATGTTCGTATTCTGTAAACTAAAGTTAGTTTAGTTTACAGTTAGTTTACATTAGTTTCTGATACCAATTTCCTTTACATTTCAGACATGAAGACTACTCTTTAAACTACTTCAAGGGCCGGAGCTGAATTTCAGAATTTGACCGAAGATCCCTGACGAAGGAGATTAATATTCGGATTTTCGCTGGATGACAGGCAAAGCCATTATTATACGAATCTCAACTCTCCTACATAAGCACCCGGAAGACTAGCATTATCCTCAGCATAATCTTTCAAAGTGTCGTCAACCCAGAATTACTCTTATTATTACTCCAACAGACAATACTTTATATCTCCAAATTGTATCTTTTTTAAAATTCTTCTCAGTTCATTCACAAATCAAAATCGTATTACGATTATAAATAAATAATAAGTAGATTATTCTTTTATGTTGGCATAGCCAATTATCTACAAAATGTTGTCTCTGTATTCAGAAGATTTATTTTCGACAGACGTTCTTTCATGTCGGTTTTTTCAAGTTTCCGCTTCTCTGGTTTCTAAGGATTTGTAGTAAACTCGTTCAAAGATTCTGCTTTGATCTATCTGCCAAAGAAAAAAATATATCGAAAATAAAGAAATTTCATTATAGCTTGAAAATTTTGTAAATTTGAAATCCTATTTGCTTCAACTGCCTTTTTTTAAGTATTTTATATTACCAGAACATTATTACATCAACATTTGCGCAATTAAACCAGGAAAATGGGAATAAAAAGAAAATAGGATAGTTATCGTGCAGAAGGATAATTTAAAAATTGAATCCCCTTTTTTAATCCTTCTAGCGAATCTCTTTTCAAAATGACCAGCATGGTGGCACTGTTTTAAGTCACATAACTTTTAAAGTTTATGACCTTTGAAGATGTTAGTTTTTCCATAGTATATAAAAAAGTCAGCATGACTCGCCGCAGTCTATTCTTCACAATTTATAACGACTAGTGGTCAGCTTTGCTCTCCACTAACCCAGATAAAACGACTAGGATTCGCGGTATGGTATCTTCGCCAGTTTAAGGGGTGTCAGAAGGAGGAAAAGGGTGATGCGTGCGCAACTTCCTATCTCTCTTCCACCCCTAAATCTTCTCTCTCACTCTGTTTCTCTGCCGAGAGGATTTACCACCCTGCAAACCACCCCCGTATGATTCCGCGCTCGCGTCCGGGTAAATCCTGGTCGCCAGTGCCCGCGCGTCTTCCGCGATCGTCGGACCGCGTATTTGATAAAAGTGAGAATAGTTGCGTCGCCTGTGAAAAATCGCCGTCAATTACCACGTGAAATAAGAAAGAAGTCACACGCGCAACACGAACCTCGTGTTTTTCCATTTCGAAAAATACCCTCAATATATTTACGTACACTTGGAAACTTTTTGCAATCTACAAATTAAGAGGAATTAATTTAATGATCAAATGATACTTAGACAGAAATTCACATTGATTAAAATCGAATACGGGAAGCACTTTTGTTAAGGAGTAAACTTTGGAACACATGACTAAAAGTGGTTTAAGAAGTTGTCGAAATTTTGGTGGCTTTAGAAAAAATACTATAGTTTGGAAACAATGTAATGAAGATGCTATAGTTTGTGCTAAGTTTTCGAAAAGAATAATTAACGTTTTATAATAAGAAGGAACTCTCGAAGTGTTAGGTGAAAGGGTTTTTTCTTCAAAATTCGGCATCGAGAACAACACATGTTCATTGTATGATGAATTTAAAAATAAATGAAGTAATTATTAAGTAATTAGTTAATTAATGCATTTTTATATGGACAATTTTAAATCTATAAAAGTGGATTGAAAGTGAAGTAAAGAAGAAAGGAGTGATATTATGTAATCGAGGCTGCATTACCAGGATCAAAATTAAGTAGGAATAATGTAAGTGTTACGAAAGATTCTATTTGACGTAAGATATTCTATGAAATTTAATAATCAAATAAGGGATTGCCCTCGATTGGCGAGGTAAGGCGAAAGGTCATTGGTGCGAAAGCACTTTGTGCACTTCTTTAGTGTTAACCAGATTGCTGTTTGAGAGTTTTTAGATTTTCAGTTTATGCCCTGAACCTCTCACGCCACAATTTTAATGAATTATTGTTGATATTCGAAATCATTTATGTGAAAATTTTGTGTTGCGTGACAAATTATCAAATTCGAAACAATGTGATAATATTATGGAGATGTAATAAAATCGACTATGAAATGAAATTCTGTGCGGTTCGTTAAAGGGTATTGAAAATTAAAGTTGATATTCCCACATCCTGATAATGAGTTCAACATTTATTGAAAATTTATCGACAAGTAGAATGAAATGATAATTAATTTCAAAATACAAAATTGAATTATATTAATTACGGTTTTAACATTTTCGATATTTTCAAAGAATTAATAGATTTACTATATCGGAAATAAATGGATTTACTCGCCGAGTTCGTTGCCTGTGTTAACATCAATAATTGGTACCAGATTTTTTATCGAGTAGACTAAAATCACTGCAGTTTTAATTGAAATTCATTCAAATGTAATGTTTATTCTAGAATAATTCCCCTTTTTAAATTTAGCCTTTAGCATTGAGAGTAAAAAAAACATGTGAAAGAAACATGATTTTTAAATCCTAATTATAAATCTAATGCTAATTCTCATAAGAATCTATCATTAACTAAATTTTTTAAACGTTTGAGTTGTAACCAAGTCGTTTAAATTACAAGAGCCAAACCACTTTGCATAGCCGTCTCCTCCATCCTCATTGCTCATATTGCTGTCTCAGACATTCAAATAGATGCCATTAGCTCGGAGTTAACTCCGAGCATTTATGTTATTACTAAGTCCAATTTATTATATATATTTGGCTAGCATGTTACACTTAAAGACATAATTTAAGAGATAAGAGAAACGCAGAAAGAAGACAGTAAAGAGGATTTATATCATAATTTAAATTTTTTATATTCTATACCGTCGATATCAGATCATCACAATTTTTACTAATTGATCAATTTTTTACAATCTTGAACGAGTCAAGTATTTCAATAAGTTTTTATTGAACTCATCGATCTGGTTTTATTTAATTTGTTTTTTAAGAACTATATTATATTGATGATGCGCATGCTCAATAAGGATCATATCATATCCTTCTTTGAATTGTCCAATCGACTATCAGCAGCTGATGCGCAGATGACTGTTGCACAACTATTTTGCACAATCGCATATATTTCGCAAAAACACTCTTCAGATTGTACTTCCCATACAGTCATTATTTTTTATCGTTATATACATGTATTTAAAACGTTGTGAATAAAGAAAATATGAAGTGTTTCTCGAGCAAAATAAAATACGTATTTACCTAAAGTCACGTTTTATGTGCGATTAAAGTTGCATAGTGACTATCCAATTTTTTTCACTCACATCACACCATTCAGGGATTATTTATTCACGCTTGGATATCATTTTGTAGATTAAAAATGAAAGCATTTATTTTTGATGAAAGCGTTTACTTTCTTCCACTGCTTTTTGCTTCTGTTTCTTAGTCCATCTAAATGAAAAACCCACAGCATTATTATTCAAGAGGCTCAAGCTGTTTTTAAACATTTCACAGTGCTTTAGATTAGAAGCACGAAGTTGTTTAGACATTCGAGTTTCAAATAAGGGTTAAAAAAAGGTGATCCATGACCTAGGACTCTCCCATAAATCGTGTGCACGTAATCAAGCAGCATGCTCAAAACAACAAGTCGAAGAAAACGGGGAACAAACAAAGTCACGGGAGGCAAAGTTACCCGTGGCTAAATTGGGTTAACTCAAATCCCTTTACGGTAACTCTAATAGTTAGACCGTGAGGTGCATGAACAGATGTGAATGCTTACAAGTCAGATTTCAACTTGGGAACCTCAACACGTTAGACTTTTCTCAAAGAAATGGCAAAGCATCAAAAGTTTCTTCTCTATCTGCATACTAAAAAATATATATACATCTATATATATATATAAATAAATAATTGAGGCAGCCACTGGGGAAACTATAATACGGATGCCCGCATCGAACTAAACTTTCCTTTTCAAAGTATAATTTATCTTTAATACGCTCCCATAGTAGTTTTTTATTTATCTAAAACCTAACGGTAGCTTCGCAAGGAAAATTACATTGAATAATAAATTCAACATTCTCTCTGCACTACGTTTTTTCCATCTGAAAGGAACTTAAGTTACTTAGGTACCAACTTTTGAAGGTTTTCACGGAGTAAAGCAATTTTCATATTTATTCTGCTTTTATGTTGTGCGTGCTCATTGTCAGTGCATGCTACAAATTGAAGCTTGTTAAAAGTCCGTTTATTTAATATAAATGCAGCAATTTCGGCTTTACTGTTTATATATGCAAACTTTATATGTGAATAATAGTGACGAATCATTTTAATTTCTAGTTAATTACTTTATTAATAACTGTGTTGTGATACATCACTATCATCATGTTTTTCCATCTTGGTTCTCCAAACCAGCGAAAAAAAAAGAACCTTTGAAAACCCATTGAAAAATATTGTTACAGTAGGTGTTTTCTTATGTTTCCAGATAAACATTCGGATGATTTGGGACAGCCTTCTTTGCAGAGGACACGATGGACGAGGGAGAAGGGGTGTCCGTTGCGGTGTTAAACTATCGTTGATCAAAACGATAACGGGTATTTTCGCAGTTCGATTAGTTAAATTGGTGATTTCTTTTCAAATCGGTTCGATCAAGTCTGGAACAATGTCATAGTCCAGAGTGTGCAATAGTGCGCGAAAGTGACGTTAGCTTTAGGACACAATGGCCCTACTGTTTGTCGTTATCGTTATTCTGGTCACCACTGCCATGTCTCTGCCACCAGTTATAAGGATCGGTATGTCAATATTTATTATAACGTCTTTAACTTAACATAATTTCATGCATTCTCATCTCTTTCAGGAATTTTATAACTTGGGCTTACCTAAGAAAATAGTTGATAAAATAAAGCAAAAAAAATAAAGCTTCAAAGAAGCACTCTTAGTAGAGCTTATAGATTCTATTAAAATGTAATTATGCAGATCCTGAGTAATTACAACAGTGTGGACTACTCTAGAGTTTGAGAAATTTTCATCATATCTCTTCCTCCAACAATAATTGAATGGAAATAGCGATCCAGCGAAACTATACCTTTATCACCTCGTCGTCATGCTAAAGCCGGACTTGCTTTGTAGGGAAATAATAGCGCGACCTCAACTTCAGCATTCAAAATTATATTTGTAACCTTTACATGACAATGCCGTAGGTTGCGACAATGAGGTTTGCATATTCCTAGCAGATTATAACCGAAATCTCTCTCGTTTCGTACTATAATTCTCCACTTGGAGTTTCGACTTATGTTTTAAAATACAGGCGCGATTTACAGATACTATATATCTTTACTAAATCAAACGTTCTGAAATTTTCTAAAAAAAAAAGATCTCCTAAATTTGCACTTTCCGGAGTATATCTTCATTTAGTTTTAATTAAACCGAAATTAATTTCCGGCAACTAGTTGCAAGGAGCTTGAATCGACAAAGCGTGGAAGCTTCGGGTAAACAGAACCAACATATATGTGATGTATATACCGAATATTCAAACACGAAGTAATAATTTATAACCATTTCAAATTTATGTTATTTCAAAATCATTGAATTTGTCGGAATTTATTCAATATACAATATACAATTTTGCCTAGAATTTCTTTTTATGGATTGACTATCAGCTTAATATTCTCAAATTGCTTAAATATAAACCCTTGGAAGTGAGAGGTTTCCGGCTATTTAATTGGTCGAATTTCAACAACGAACCGCGAGAGAAACTTGCCGGTAACAACAACAGCGACAGCTCGGCTGCCAGTAAATTCGAAGAGGAAAAAGAGAATTGGAGAAATAGAGTGAGAAGCTGAATCTTGCGAATGGTATGCGCAAGTGCAAGAGTAATAGGGGTGAAGGAGAATTCAAGAGTATCAAACTAGAGTGGGAAGGAGGTTGAAGGGGCGGCAAAGGGGTTGCTGAAAGACGAAAGGTGGCGGCTTGAGGGTGAGATGCTCCCTTGCATCTCGAAATAATTCCAAAGACGAGAATTATACGGATCTGAAGAGATAATGGGATGCACCTAAGGGAAAGTAAAGAACCTAAGGGTTTGTAAGAAAATAACGGAGGATGGTCAACTTGTATTTGTGTAAGAGAGTGTGTGTTCTTTGAAAAATGTCCTTTTGCATTTCGCCCACCTGCAAAGAATGCAGATCTAGATTCTGATTGGCACAATTATGCCTGAACAACGCCTTCCTCATAAATTTTTCTCCCGTTTACAAAAACGCAGAAGATGCTTCAACAGGAAAGAGAAAATGAATTGGAAAAATTTATTCTGAGGAGAGAAATAAATTACGCTTTCTATAAACTTATATTTTTTACTTATTTCCTTAGGAATAAATTCAATTTTCCAAATTTATGGTAATAAAATACATCTCGCTTAGAACATTGTCTTATCTATGCTTTCTGGGTAAAGTAATTAAAGGTAATCAAAATACTGAATTGTTGCGTTTCCCATAAAGTGAACCTGCGCCAAGTAATAAAAATTAGGCAATTAGCATTGTTACAACCCTATTATTTAAGTGCGAAGAAATGTTTATTTTTATCCTCTATTTGTCGTACTTCACTGAATTATTTAGGAGTGCAGTAAAATCCTGGACACATTTGTGTTCGCTGTCTCTATCTCTTTTACACTCGATATGGTTGGCCGCTTGCCATAACATTTACATTTCCGCGAGAGAGTTTCATTGTTCCGCACTTTCATAGGTTAGTCGGGTTATACGCAAGTGCCATTGAAGTGTGTGTACAGTGTATAAATGTGTACATTCAAACGAAGATTTGATTGAATACAATTAATGTCTGTTAAATTCTTGATGGTATGTAGATTGCAAATAACTGGAAGCTTATGATTTGCCAAGAATGTATCATCGTGAATATTCTATGGACGGAAATTTTTATATATACTAAAGCGTTACATGCTTCAATTTTAAATTGTTGGAATTTTTGTGAAAGCTTAATCTTATGAGAGCTTTACGAGGCTATTATGTTGAGTTAAAACCACACTCTAATGCTCATCACATTCTCTATCTAGAAAAACAATTCCTTCTACCGCTATTAACATAATAAATCCAAGCGTCGAAGATTTATGGATAAAATATATGAAATGAGTTTTAGATTCTACTGAAGTATGAAATAATATCCTTCTGCTTTTTCATACACTTTCATAATCAGATTAAATTCTAAAAGGGGAGTAAATGGAATTTTCAGAAACTACAAAAGTCGTATAATGTAAAGTTATGTTCCAGTAACGAGCGGAATCTCGAATATTCTGAGTTTTCAGAAGCTGGTACAAAAAAATATTGGCACTCGAATCTCTTCGTGTTCGATATCTTTGGCTCGCATTCTTTGCAATTGCGGTTGCAATTGCGACTAGGAATCATCGCCGTCGTAGAAGACGCGACTTGCTCGTATTTGAGGCACGATCTTACGACGCTTCTGGAATTTATACCCAGACGTTATACCGGTTACCGGTACGCTCGCGTTTTATTCACATATTTATCGAGTGGAACTAGCGAAGGGAACTCTGTAGCATTCAACGAGATTTTCGATGAATTGGCAACGTGATATAAAGCTGTAAGATAGACGGATACAGATAGAATTATTCGTAACATCATCTCGTGATGGGCAGCACGTCATATGCATTACAAATAATAGAGGAATAAAATGTTTTAAGATTTCAAATGGGCTTATTATTATTTCAAATGTCGATATTCGTATTACATATAATTAATTCTTTAGTGTATACAAGATACATATATACCATTTCAATTAATACTACGTAATTTGACAACGTTAAATTCCCGATCTGTTTTGCCGATGATTTAAATTAGATCGAAATAAATTTGCCTAGTTGAAGAAAAAGAAAAAAAATAAACTAAAATAATCTAATTGAATGTAGAGAATCTCAAAAATATAATATATATATATAGTCTCATGCACAGCACACTGCCTCAAAGCTCATGAATGTGAGGAAATTGATCAGTGTATGTACTTTTCCTCTGCAGTAAAATGCTGAATTGCAATATTGGAATTTCTTGCAAGTAGATATCGGTTGCAGCCTTGATCCACATTGTGCACACAGACAAACTCATCTGTACAGCAATTGTTTTACATGCTTCTTTAAAATCGATTCAAAAATATAGCGCAAGATATTACAAAAAGAATTTCATGTTGAAAAAATTGTTAAAGTTTCGTACCAACGCCATGTTTTTATGACATCGATTTGCATGATGTTTGCATATATCTTTTTTCACAATATTCTTTCTAATAATTTCTTTTAAAAATAAAATCTACATAAAAACTATGTTTTCTATTTGAACTAAAACATACATTTTTTTGCAATAAGTCTTTTCAATTTAGTCACAATTTTGTCACATGATTTTATACGTTTCTTTATTTGGCAGAAATTTGGTGCCCTTAAAGAACTATTTACGGAATCTCACGTCTTTATCGCCACCAATGGGATGCAAGTCGTCGATGACGTCTTTGGAACTCGGAGAAGAATTCCTATATTGAATGATGTCTAGAAGATTTTCACAATTGATCACGTATTATTCGGCTTCTCGAGTATTCGAAAGATCATAGCGGAATTTTTGGTACCCTTAATTCGATTTCATAGGGATAGTTTAATAAATAATTGAAATCAATATACTGCTGAAGTGTTTAAGACCGGAGAGCTACAATAAAATTTTCACGCAGATATATGGATATTTTTATAAGACTTGATCTGGATATTTGTAACGCAAAAATGGTTACACGAATTTCCATAAGCTTTTGTTTCTATTTCAGGGTGTTTGTACATAAATTTCCATTCAACCATAAATGCTCGCGGTTACAAAAAATTGGCTTTTCAAGTGGAAATGAATATCAAAAAGTAGTAAATATTTATGAAACAATAATAAAAGAATAATATAATGATTAAACAATAAAAAACAATTTCGTTTTTATTAAAATAAGTTAAGAATAGAGCTGCATAGAGAATAGGTTCAAATTTGTAATTTCTACTTGACATCAGCCATTCTTCCATAAAGAAGTCTTTGAAAAAGTTGAACTATAGATGCGTATCTAGTCTTGTAAGATAAGAAAAGCCTAAGTGCACTCGATGTATTCCAAACTGCTTTGACCCACCTTCAGTACTCGCCACATTGTTTCCTCATCATTTTCAATCAACCTTCAATATATGTATATATATATATATATATAATTTGATTTAGATGAAAACTATGAATATAGAAGAGGCAAAGTTGTTTTTGATGAAAATAATAATATAAAATTGCGAAAATAATACAGTATGTATGTATTATTTTCGCAATTTTATATTATTATTTTCATCAAAAACAACTTTGCCTCTTCTATATTCATAGTTTTCATCTAAATCAAATTTCCCAGTGGTATACATGTTTCCATATTCTCTCCAATCAAAGCTTGAAAATTATTCAGACATATCGCTTTTTTATCTTGTTAGAATTTCAGCACTTTTTTCATTAAAGTGTCTTTCTTGGTGAATAATTAATTATGTTTCCATGCAATTTGGACACTCCACTTGAGAAAAGAAGTCCCTTATCTGACAATTACTAAAAAGCATGAACTCTTTTGTATTTTGACTTTCTTTAAACAAAAAATTCAGAGGGAAGAGTGCCTTTGGAAAATGGGGTTGGAAGGGAGAAGGAGAAAACGACCAGGACAACGACGACAACGACCGTGCGGAAGATAATAGAGGTCGAAGGATCAAGACGATAGGAATCAGAATGGACAAGGGCAGGGTTAGCAGGCTGATATTGTCGGGCGGGGTGTGGAACAAGTAGTCATTTCGGCGATGAGATCAGCCTGTCGAACTCGGCACCGTATCTTGCAATTGTCGTTTCTTCAGATTGGCAAAGTGTTTCTGAAGATAAAAGCACTCCCTTTCCGAATCACTGATTTTGCAACAGATAACACTTTTATCAAGAACTCAACATTGGAAGAAGGTGAATCCATCTATGAATCGTTTATATTCCTGGACACGCAATTGACATTTTGATATCAGAAGACAAATCATAGACATATTTATTACACAAGAACGAACGCGCGCTTCGTGCGCGCATTTACATTCTTTTTCAATTCTCTATAATTTATTATATTTCATTTCTCTAATCTCTTAAAATCCAAGATAAGCTTTGTAAAAATCTCTAAAAATTGCAAGAAACCTTTGAAAACCTGCGAAATTGCTTAAAATTTATGAAAATCTTATCAAATTCCATGAAATCCTTTAAAATTCTCACAAACTCATTTAAATATCAGAAAAATCTCTCGAAATCAATTAAAATTATTAAAAATCTCATAAAATTACTTAAAATTTCCTGAAATATCCTAAAATCTCATACAATTTTACAAAATCGTTTCAATATCCTAAAAGTCTCTTGAATTTCGTACAAATTGCTTTAAAATCGTTAAAAATGCACGTAAATACCTTCTAAATCAATAATCTCTTGAAATTCATGTTAAAATTAGTGAAAATCTTTAAAACGGCCTAGAAACTTCTTGAAATTCCTTTACATTTAGAATCCCTTAAAATCATTAAAAATTTTATCAAATTCCATGAAATCCTTTAAAATTTCACAAAATGTTTTAAAAATCAGAAAAATCTTTGGAAATACTTTTATGTAAATTTTTAGAAATCTCATAAAATTCCATCAAACCAATACAAATTCCACAACATCTTTTAAAAATCGAAAAATTTCTTGAAAGCCCTTAAAATTTGACGAAAACCTTCGAAATCTTTGTAAGTTCTAAAAAATCTTTTAAAAATCATAAAAAGCTTTTGAAATTCCTCAATAAAGCTCCCTATAAAGTTTTAAATTCCTTATTTAAATCCCAGATACATATTCTAAAAGACATAAAAGTACCTTGAAGTCCGATTAAAATCTGATTAAAGTCGTGAAAAATTCTAAAAATTCCCAGGAACTTCTTGAAATTCTTTACAATTCTATGATAACATTTAAAATCCCATTATCTCCCATAAAATATTTTAAAATTCCAGGATTTTCAATGTATTGCAAGTTTAGACTTGTGGCAAAATGATTATTAACGAAACCAAATTCAAAATTTCAAATTAAATTCACGTGTGTAATTTACGATTCGGCAAGTATCGATTCTCGAAAATCACTATCGATACTTACACGACGAATCAGGAGTGCGGAATAGGCGTTACGATATTTCGACTTCGACTCAATCATCTTTTTAGAATAGATATGGAATACCCTAATAATTAATGATAAAAAGTAATTAGTAGATGTGTGCAATATTTGTTTTACTCCGAACTTTGTAATTATTGACTCTTGCATTTTTAATATAGATAGAAAAAAATTAATTGAATGAAGGAGAATTTCAGAAAATGGTTTCTGAAAGACATGATAATAACTATAGAAACTACTGAATTGACAGTAAGTTCTCAACTGAATTTTATTTTTATTTTACAGCCGTATCCTACTTGTTCTATCTGTTAATAAAATCACTATTTGTCCTCGTTTTCCAGCCATCGCCTTGCTCGATCAGCGGTGACGATATTTTAGGATACTTTATCCTTATTCATCGGTTCGGGAAATAGCCTATAAAGAACTACTTTATTGCTATGATCTCAGAACCGGAATAGGAAACTTCTTGCAACGCCGTCCTGGCATATTGATTTGCAAATGAATGTAAATAATATTTTACTATTTTTCAATCTGAATGTTTATGTATAGCAGCGGTATATCGCTAATTAAATTTGTATAAGTAGCGCAAATAACTATAGAAAGTTCCATTATCTCTTCACGATATCCGGGCATTTCATAAAATTTCATATTCATGAATATATGTTATTCGTATCTCGCTATTTAATACCCAGTTGTTGCTCGTTCGTGAATAAAAGTTCCTTTATTTAAAAAATACCCTCTCGTTTCTAACAATCCACCTCTTTGACGATATTTCAAATAACATTTGTATTTCAAAGTTATTTTTATTGTATATTTTAATTCCGTAACAATGCAAACGTTTAAATAAAATTCCTCAGTTTCCAACCATTGATATTAATTAAAATATGTTATCTAATTATAATTATATAATTGGATTATAATACATAATCCGTTTTTCTGATATGGTAAAACAATTATCATAATTAATTTATGTTCAACTCCATCGACAGAAGCGTCACTTGCTTCCAAACTCTATAAATTGATGAAAATGTCAAATACTCTTTTTCTTCTCTTTCAATCTCGAAGAATTATATATAATGAAAGTTTGAATCTTAATATGGAGTTTTCTGAGAGCGTCTGGAGAATCACAATCGTGCCAAACTGGGGTGAAAGAATAACACGATAGCAGTGACTGGGAAGGTGATATCCGGTGAAAGGGAATGGACTAGAGTAATTTCGAAATCCAATAAAAAGTCTCTGATTTTGGCAAAAGATCACCAGCGCTTAAGAGGCTTGGCTGTAATGCCAACTTTTTTTTTAACTTTAATATCATTGCGATACAAAACATTAAAACATTTTTTCAAACTGTTAACAAAAGTTAAATACAAGATTCTAGATTTAGTCTTTCAAGTGAATTTTAAACCATTAGAATGAATCAAAGAAGAAAAAACGAATATTATACGAAATTGGGCTTTTATGGAAGAAAAAGCATCTTAAAGGAAACCAAGACTAATCTTCCTGAACCGACTTCAGTTCCTTTCGCACGGTAAAAGTAGAAAATGGTGTTAAACATCAAACATAGGTTGCACTTTTCTATAAAACACATTCTCGAGAAAGTCCAATTTCCTCAATGGTATGATTTGTGCCATTATGAAACTCTGGCACTTCGCTTTTGAAGTATAAACTCAGAAAGAAATAAGGAGATTCTGTTTCCCTGTCAACAAAATATATCAACCCTTTGTAATAGTGAATTCGACCATGGAAAGTTTAATTAAACTATTTTTAAAATATTGGAAAATGTATGGTAACGACTACAAAGGTTCCTCCATGAGAAAGCAAAAATCAATACTATAATTAGAGAGTATTATAATTCGACTCTTTATCTCTCCATGTCGGTCTAAATTAAAGAATCTATTAATTAGGACGTGAGTAAATTTCACAAAAAGTATTCCAACTCTTTCTATCCTCTCTGATCATCATATGAAAAAAGCAAACGCTTCTGCAAAAAATATAAACGCCAAACAATTCTCTCACAAAATTGACAGAACGATTTTGTGATGGTTTTACCTCGGGTTTTACTTTACAGAGAGTGCAAACACAAGTTATTAAAGTTGAAGTTTAATCATTATTTGCTCTGCATATTTTCTCATGAATTTCCAACTTAATTGGATTACGCTGGAAAAAAGCGAGTGAAGTAAAATATAACGCTGATAGATTTGAGATAATAACATTATATATATGTAGTTATCATTTCTTAGATCCTTCTGCATTCATGATTACTTCCATCATCTTTAAGAAGAAAATATATTTTCCCTCAGAGGATTACACTTTGAGGAATCCAAATATTCTACTTTTCTTCATCTCCTTTCCTCGCATTGCCAGCAAGAGAAACAGTGCATCACAGGAACTTCTGCCTCTTCGCGGTCGCGGTTTAAAGGTGGAGGGTAAGACGTCGTCGTAGATAACGCGAGTTGAAGCCATTTAGATAAAAGTTATATTAAATTTACGCTCAATGTTGATCCCAAACTAGATTCAGCAAAGTGGGTTTAAACTAAACCTGCAGTGATATAACTGTAGTGTTGAATGGTAGCATGCTGAATACGAATAGCTCTACAAAAAAGTGATAATAAGAACGATAAGTTTCGCACCCTATTCTTTAGCTTTAAAACCCAGAGGAGTCACAGGAAAAATTACTACTACATTGCATCAAAGTTTTAACATTTATCTCGAATATGGAATTCGTGTGCTTGATACTCTTCTAGAAAAAAAATCAGATTTCGTCAGTTTTCAAACGCCTATTATCCGCCTTTTCCGGTGCTAGGAGCGGACAGAAGCCGGAAACACAATAAATATGCGATGTTTATTTAACTTGCCGCAGAAAGAGTAGAAAATTCTCTCGTATAAATAGAACCAAGTGAAAGGAGTCCCGAGGGAGACTCAGGGACTAGAAACGGATTTATAATGTGAGGTGGGACTCGCTGATGAAAAAAGGCGAGAAAAGCGATTCAAGAGACCCGGAGGCCTTTTTCAGATTCTCTTCCCAGTGCTATTGGCGCTGTTTTTTTGTTTTTCCTGTCTCGATTCTCGTACTCTTCAACGCTCAATCGTTAAAATTCTATTCCTAATCAATAAACTGCTTCCCTTCTTCTCATACTCTCTGCTTACTCCTTTTCCATTCTAATTTTCCAACCCCCTTTCTAAATCTCTTGTCCAAACTCCTTTTTCAACCCCTTTACCATCCTTCATGGTGGAACTAACAGGGAAGTGGTCACGTTCTGAGAATTTATTAGAATATTTATTAACTGAAAAGATAACGACTAATTATACAGAAATCTGCAGTATATACACTTAAAATATATATAGTTACCATATATAAAGTTTAAATCCTATATACTTAATACACCCTTTATCGATGGGGCGTATGTTACTCACTCTTTTTGATCACGTTCCCAGGTTGGGTCATAAAATTGTTTTACCGCTCTCATGGGCACGTGCATTGTGGATTGTTGTAAAACCAGTATATCCAAAAAGAAGTTCGATGTGTGATGAGCGAGTGCAGGAAACATGATTCACGATACGAAATATTTCATTGACAGTATACTGATATCGTAAAAAAAGGTACACAAAGCCCTATTGTGCTTTAGGCGTTTTTTTTTCACACAATAAACCATTAACCATTTGCTCCCACTAAAATGTAATTTGAGATCGAATTATGCTCCACGGCTATTATTTTCAGTCTTAATGGAATGTATGATAGAGTCTGACTCGAATGCGCTCGTTCGATCTTGCATGAGAGTGACTACTAATCTACATCGCTGTGTGTGTGTGTAGTTTATTAGACAATAGAGTTCGTTCTATTGTGTAAATTATCCAGTGATAAACCGAGGTTGACTCCGGTACAGCCGCGAAATCAAATTCGGAAACCGTAGTTTCTCGGCGACAATGATATCGGATTAATGCGACCATGAGAACATCCCGCGAGAAATTATTACCGATCGATAACGGTGACAACACGACGAATACTGCATCCCTGTAACTCGAGCTCTACACTTTTAGTTGTTCCTGTCTTGCGATTAATTAACAGTCCCTCTAGTTTCCCAGAAATAGGGACAATTTCCCAGGTGACATTTCGAGGCGAATCTAGACTACTGAGGAAATATATCCAGAAATGATATGCTTTGAAATACTGTGTTATTCAGTATTATTAAAACTTCAGTATTATGAAAACTTACCCTTCCAAGGAAAATTTAATTTCAGGTGGAAGTGTTTGCTTAGTTACTGTAATTGTTCAGTTAATTGAGTTTTGTATTCCACAACATTTCTAAGACCTCGATAACTACGAAAGTTAGTGCCCAATGATGGCCAATGTTGTAATGCTTGTAATCCTTTTGCTAAGAACTTGCAGCTTCCAAGCCTGATGGTTGGATCGTTAGAAGGATTTCAGCTCGAGGGTATAAGATGCTTCTCAGGATCAATATCGCATCTGCATATAGTTCATGGAATAGCAATATTGAGATCGTTATACCGAGATTGATGTGGCCGTGATTCTTGAATTTTAACAACCTCTAACATAAACTCAATACCTCACTATCTATTATTTCTCTTCCTTTATCACTTATTTTCTTCAGAAGACATATCAGTTATATTTTCTGATTCCTTTAACTCAATTGGCAAGAGAAACTGTGTCGAGATTTTCAATATTATTAATTTTAATTAAGTTCATTGTTTCCATTTCGTTAATTTACGCGAATTGCAGTTGCGTTGTAGTTTGTCCAATTTAACAGTTTTTGCACTCCCTGTTTCTCCGGAAACAGATTTCCGTGGTGCCACCCTCTAGTTACACCGGATTGTGTAGCATTCAAACCTTGTAAACTAGACCGAGATTTACGTACGTTTCTACCGAACCAGCACTTCTCCATTAGTTACTGTAGCGCAAAGCATAATTTACAATTAGTCAGAAAGCAATGACTTGATGGCAGAATAATCTTCTGACCCTTTTCACTCAACATATGAGATGCGGAAATGAAGACAAGCAAAACTCGCCTAAATCAACATACTCTTCGTCGTGTGCTGAATAAGTTCCTCAAATTAATTATACACTATGTTTTTTGAATAACTAATTCGAGTTAACGAGAGTTACTACTTTTTAAATAAAATATAATTTTCTTCCGCGTAATATTTCGTCTGAAAATTCTGCAGCAGAACTAGTTTCAAATAAAATGAAATATCTGTACAGATGGTGCCACTTTTTATGTGCTTTCCTTGAATTCAAATCTACAACAGACGTCAACCCCATGTTCTTTTTTTAATCACTTTTTCGTTTTATTAAAAGTCATAGAACTCTCACCTACTTTCGCGCTGCTGTTTGAAAAGATTGTGGAACACAGGAAAAGATTATTGGACCAACTCCAGTGGAGTAAAACGCGGAATAAAAGCGTTACGGAAGTCGACGTTTTTGCAAATCTAGCCTTGCCAGACGATAAACTCGACAGTGATGCGACAGCGAACAGTTACGCTAATGGTATAGTCGAGTCTGAAAGGTCCCCTCGCACAAAAAAAAAAATGGAAAATTTGTCTTACTTAAGACACAAAGGAGAAAAGTAGGGAAATGTTGACATAAGGTAATTGCAAAAGATCTTCAGGAACTCTTTTGATGAATAACTTTCCTAATTTTATTACATTGCACACTCTAGAGCTCTCTGAAAGTGTATTTATTGGAATTGCTTTAAAGTATAAATAAATTAAATCCAAAAGATTTATATAACAAGTCATAAAGCGGATTTCACATTTCATCAAACTTTATTTGATCGTCCATTACACTCTACCGATTTTACTAGAACGAAGCAGTGATCTTTCTGTCGGTCCAGTAAAGAATATGTACTCTGAAGACAGTCTATGTAATACTGAGCATGATATTTTTGGACCTCTTCCAAACAATCCAGAAATGAAATAAAAGATGTTTGAAAGATCGCAGGGCCATCCTTCATCGTATTGTATTTTAATTAACAGATTAAACAACTCTTTGAATCATTTAATATACAAAAAACTTTTCTAATTGAGTTAAAAAATGCGTGGATTAGAGAAAAATCCATACAACGGACGTATAAAAAAGGTGATAAATTCCTATGACATATTCAAAGATGTTGAAAAGTGTCCGGAACCTTGCTTTTGCCTTTTGGGATGTTGGGGCGTATCCAGAGAAGAAGGGTGTAAATTCTGCGAAAATAAGTTTTCCCGACGGTACTTCCCACTTTATTCTTCATTGTACCCCACAAGAATTTTCCTCTTTGTCTTCTTCTTCTTCTTATTCGTCTTCTTTATTTTCTTTGACATTTCCCTTTGGAGTATTGGAACAAAAGCGTATAGAAATAAGTTGAAAGTCAACAGGATCAAATTGGAGAGTCGTGTGTCTGTTCAATGCTTGAAAAACTAAGAACAATAGGTGAGAGAAACCCCACGTTTATTTTTTGATTCTGAAGGTCAAGGATCATCGAACGTGAAGTAATAATGCAAAAAATAAAAAATTAAGTGGAAAAAAGTGGCAAGAGGAAGTACTACTAGAGAAAAAACAAGATGATTTATTTCTAGTAAGGTTACCCTCAACTATAAGTCAAACGAGTCCGATAACCATGTTCCTAATCGCAGTACCGTCTGAACGCCACCAAGTTGGTCTTGTGCCAATTCTTGTACGTAGTCCAGGAACAAGACGTGGTAGAAACCGGAAGACTGAAAAAGTCAAATGAAAGGAAACGGAAGCTTTCTAGATGGTCGATAGGATTAAAAAACTGACAGAAATAGAAAATTATTTAATATGGTGCTCTTTTCCGACAACATATCCATAACAAATTTCATTTTTTTAATTTTTTACAATATCCTCGATAGAAATCAGCAAATTTTTTCATGAAACTATGGTTTCCTGGTGTGGTTTTCATTGAACATGCATTTGTCTGCATGTGCGATTTGTGGTCTGATCGACATTTAAAACAAGAAAGCTGTGACACGTGTTTGTTATTTTAGCTGGCATTGGGATGAAGGTTCACAGTCAAATAATCCATGAAACTGTTGTATATCGTCCACTACATTGTGTAGTGATTTTTATTCGAATTTTCGCAAGTTTCCCAAAAAAAAAGGACGAAAAAAGATCACGACCTATCAAAATATCAATATACCAGATGAAAAAGTTTCTGAACTGTTTCCAAATTGATAATCAGATTAAAACCGCAGTGATTACATAAATGTTTACCGATGAATCTTTCACTTCGGCTCCGTGCGATTTATACGGCTTTGCTACTAATGGTTTCGAGGATAGGTTGCTCACCGGGTTTAAAACAAACGACCGGCCATGTGTCCCAAACCATTTGTCTTTTGGTCAAGAACGAAGACGAGGAGTTTATCGCTTCTTTTAATCACTTTTATTGCCTGATTCGTAAACTAGATTGCGCCCAGCTAGAATTGAATACCGTCGTTAGATATTATCAGTGAAATTACGCACGCTATAATCAAGAAAGAGAGTTCAAGGGTAGCAGATAAGTAGCGAAAAAGTCTTATTAAAATAACTGTATCGAGATGAGATGTGCTATTTCTGAGAAATAATTTCATAGTTGCTGAATGTTCAAATTGCGTACAAATTCTCAACAAAAGTTACCCTACATGTTTCTTATTCTTATTTCTGATTCAATTGGCTCTGGGCCGAGAAGCCTTTTTGTAGACCATTTCCCTTCATCAGGTTTTCAGATACTTTCCTTTTAAGCCATTTGAAATTGCATGAAATGAATTCAATGGCCAATGAACCCTGACCGAATTAATACAGCTGGAACTTTGACGTCAAAACTACTTGTAGTGCTCGAAGTATTTATGAAAAATGGCGACACCCGTTTAAATTTTTATGACCGAAATATGAGTTGACTGGGAGAGAAATCGTTCTATTCAACCAAACGAAGCGAGGAAAGTCTAGCTATTCTCAAATATCCCAAGTAAAGCGCATTATAAAGGAATCAGGTGCTCATGTCAAATTCATGAACCACTTTTATTCTGAATTCTCCAGTCCCAACTCTTGGGGACTATATATAGATAAACCATATTTTATGAAGGATGTTATAATATAGCGCAGGAAAATATCAGAATCTGCAGTCATCAGCTACGAATACGACTAAAATCAGTCGAAAATTACATCCAGATACTTGAAACTCATTCTGGATGAAGGAGAGACATGGTTGAAAAGGGCAGGTGTTTGTTTCCAACGTCACAACGGTGAGATGTAATATACATGCTCCACTCGTTCGAATTCGGACGGATTTGCATCAAGTGGTCGTGCTTTCAAGCATCTGCAACGCCCAGACCTTTTCGTTAATGCAACACAAGAGCTTTTGAAGTGACGACGTTCTGCGTAATGGAAGTGACTGTCGTTCCTGCGAAATAGGGTTTCTTCAATTCGACTCAAGAAGCTCGAGGAATAAGTTTACGTTCTAGATAAATCTTTATTTAATTTGACAAGTGTAATGGATGCAGAGTCAACTGAAAAGTTAGGAAAACCGAATTCGTTGAGAAAGAGATAGAAATCCTATCAGCTCCTATTCAAATTAAGCTAATGAAAATGATAAAACGTTGCGAAATTATGAAGCGTAGAACTTTAGGGAGTTCTAATTCCGAATTCAGAGAAAAGTGGACCTATCAAAAAATTACGATTTCTAAATCCTAAACTTACAAAGTAAAGTAAGTCGAGAAATTTATAGGTATTGATAGGTATTCATAATGATAGGTATTCACCCCGTCTATAATACCCCAGGGTGGATGAGGGTTAACTACGAAACTTTGCGCTCGGACTTCATGAAGCCCTTTAGAAAGATTAGTTTAATCCATACACCTCGTATGTATACTAAGTTCCACAATAACTTTCACAAATTTATGAGCATTTCGAAAATACGTTCAAGGTGTAAAATTTCTTATTTCTCAGAAGAATTTTATTATTTCCTGAAATATAAAATCCACTTGACTCCCTAAAGCACTTACGTGAAATTTAAAGCTCCGTCGACGAAGACCAAAGTTCGACTCTACAAAATGAACACCAAGATCCCTTGAACAAACTTCTTCCTACTTAAGGTGCACGCTAGTTGCGTGTTGAAAGCAGGATTTAAGCGAGAGATCGGATACCTTAGATGTCACGCTCCGCCAAGTTTTATGCACCTTTTACTGACCCTTCGACCCGAAGACCTGGGAACTAGTTGCCGACCAAGGGGATGAAGACCCAATGTAAAAAATGAAACAGTGGAGGGTTCACCGCAAGCCTCTCCATACATTATTCATCGCGAATCATGACTGATACTTCCGACGTGGCATTTTTACTAACCGATTTTACTTTCAACTCACGCTTTGATGATTCTTACACTTCATCTTGCGCTAAAGAGTTTCGACAAAGAGAATGGCGATTCACTTTATATTTCATTGCATAACTGATTTAATGGACCTACTGTTTCATTTTTTTCAGTTTATTCACAGAAAGTCGAATATTTCGTTATTTACTTCCAATTTATTCGATACTATAAAGGTATAAATTTCAAGTCTTTTGTTTTCAGTCGTAATTTCAAAGTTTTCTATGTACAAATACGAGACCCTCATCAATAACTAATACATACTTTCAGTGAAACTTGATTATTTTACTTATCAAGTAGCGAATACTTTACTACATCACGTTCGCCAACAATAAATTATTTTATTTTCCCTTCATATATTTCATAATTACAATTTAAATTTTAACTCGACGAGACAAAACCGTCGGAAGTAGTAACGACTGTTGGAGTCAAGCATCACGTCCGTCTGGCTACAGTCAGAACAATACCACTGAAAAATCCCATCTCTCTCTCTCTCTCTCTCTCTCTCTGTTTGATATTTTCAGTGACATTTGCCTCAATGTGTTTTAATGACGAGTCTACCGAGAACTTGAGCGAGAATCCAGATGAGAAGAGTCAATCACAACAGAAGAGAGAACCTAGCTCAGCCATGATTGTACAAATGCAAGATTTTCTGCACAATAGGTCCAATTAGCTTCATTACTAGTTAGCCACTAGTCTGTTGCGGAAGAAGTTGCTCTTATTCATCTGCACATGCAAATAGCTGGATACGCCGATACGTTGTACACGTAATTCCGCAACTGAGAATAGTGCAAATGGTAGACACTTGCTCCCCAGCGTAATCTCTGTGGTTATACTCACCAACAGTACCAAAGCCGTCACGTTCGACATTCGACATGCACTCCTTGCACGTCGCAACCTCTTGGTCCGTTTATGCCAAACCACTTGCTGAAGGGTCCTTCAGCGGATGTCCCTCGAGAGCGACCCAACGCTTATTCCCATAAGTGGCGCTTCTAAAGGGGTGGTGGATGCTGGTGCGAATGCGGATAGTTGTGCTGGTTCGTCCAAGCGTCAAGAGTAACGAGGTTCTACGTTTAACGAGCCATACCATGCTATTCACGTCTTTCACTGAACTTGCTTCAATCCTAGCTGAAGCAGTAGTCAATGATACACTCAAAATAATAATGCATGCACAGAGAAAACTGTTTTTCAATTTTGTTGCTATAGAAGCAACAAAGATTTTTGGTTGTGACAACCAAATTTTTGTTGAACCAACCAAAGTTTTGTTAATTCAATCAAAACTGAGATTTTGTTGGTTCAAATGAATTTTCTTGGTTCAACGAAAAGTTTGTTGAAAGAACCAAGATTTGGTTGTCACAACCAAACAATTTTTGAAAAGAAATCGCTTCTAGATTTTTCTCATTTTTATCAGGTGATAAAATGATTTATATTATTTTTCAAGAACGTTCTTTTCTTTACCTGGAAGGAAAAAATTGCAAGTGAAGACTCTCGTACCATTTAATTTCCTCTGAGGTCACTTTTATAGCACTATACATTCGTGTTTCTACAGTAAACCTTTCAAGCACACGTTTTTCAAATTTTCAGGTTTTATATACACACATATATATATATATATATATATATATACTGGTGTACTTACATTCAGAAGGAGTGGAAATGGAACTTTGTAATCCCTTATATTTCTGTCTATGAAAAATACTTTTTTACTCTCAGCTCAATTTGCACCTGGGAAATACATTTCCTTCTCATTCCAAGATTCGAAATACCTCTTTGGTAAATCTAATAACACTCGAGAACGTTCAAGTTCAGTATAATGGTTCGCAATGGGACCTTGTCACATTGAAGTAACCGTGACTACGTGATCGTCATACGCTCTGCGAAAACGGTTACGTAACACGTAGATATAATTCCATTCCTATTATCTGTGCCCCAAATTGTATCTACTATTGGGTTTTGTAAAATATTCATTAAAAGGGAAAATCAGTTTCACTAAAACAATATTTAATACTAATATGTTGCGAAGGTATTCCTAGTATGCAAATTCTCAATTAATTAGTGGGAATACATTTCCACCTTGAACTGAAGCTCATGCTAGAAATGATTAAATTGACTTCCTCTAATTAAATAAAAGTCAGATCACATAAAACAAGTAATTTAACAGATCCACAAAGCGCACTGTTACCAGAGATTCGTAATTTTGCGAAAAATATCATTTTTTTCTCATTTCAAAGGAAAAAGAGAATATTCGTGGTTTTTTTATTATTCAATATAGAGAAAGAGTTAATAAATGCGATTTTATCATACAGAGTAATAAATAGTGTGCACTCAGTGCGGACCACGTAGGATCAGACACGAGTGAAGCCGGGGAAGCCCTACGCTGCGATGGCACGCTTAGTTAAGTCGACTTCCACCTATATAAAGTACTCTGATCAGGGTCGACTTGAATGCAGGGTATATTCAATATTCTTTTCAAAACGAAAAAATGCATTAAATATAATCCATATTGTAATTTTGAGCCATTTTTGGATCAAAATTTGACACCCTAGCATTTACTGTAATGATTGATTATTTACAGAAATCTTCCGAATAAATAATCATATTTGCCTTATTTATATTTATATATTATATATATTTCTATTTTTGCCTCTCATATGAAATGCAATAAATTTAACTATGGTTTTAGACTACAAGAGTACAAGATTCAAGCTGCTAGTTTACCATGTGAACAAACGTCTTTGACACTTTATGAATAGACTGTACAGGGAGAATAATGCATGAGATGGCAGGCACGTGTCGTATCGCTTGATTCCCAGTTCTAAACAGGGTAAATACATAGGCATGATATAAATTTTGATTGTTATGCCAATTAGTATCTGAGTACACAGGACTACAATAATCCTTAGATCAAGTTAGTGAATTATTATTTAAAAAATGAACTTTTACCAACAGAGAATGAAAATAATACTCGAAAGAACAATTAGAAACTATAGAAACCACATAAAAGGAAGTTGACTAAAAAAAACTTCATTGTGAAAAATGTTAATAAGTGTTCCGGTCGTGACTTTCCACTCGTTTCATGTTTGAAATCTTAATTTCAAAAATATTCATGATCATAAATCAAATTAGCCTTCATAAAGTAGAGGTTCTATTTTCCCTGTGTAGTTTCTCTCGGAAAAGAAGACAAAAAATTTATGAATCAACTTCTGCTAAGTCGTATATGCGTACCGTATTATGCTCTGCATTAAACAGCCGCCATATTAGTTTGTAAAATTTTTACTGGCTAGAAATTTGAAATTACGGTATCATAAACCTAACAACTTTCTTATCTCGAAACAAGTTGGTTATTCGTATAGACCGAAGTGCTCTGGCAATGTGTACCACTTTTAGCATAAGCGTCGGATGACCAAATTGCACATAAAACTCTCAATTAAGATATAGACTTTCTTATTACTGTCGGCTTTTATCTATTCTACGATAGTGTTATATTTTACTTCTTTTTGTTATAACCACGTGCACTTTATTGAAGTTTGCGAAGAGGCTGATAGCAGTGATAACACGAGGAAAGCTATAAAAGCAAAAGTAGAAAACAGTAAGACGCCCTGCTGCTTTTAATAAAGGTCGCATTCGAATTCGTATCAGTTCATATGTGAATGCTACCTTTGTGAGAGTCACAGGAAGAAAACGAAGCAACTAAATGACTTGATATCGAAAATCCGATAAAACGGATAGTGCCAATAAAGTTGGTTCATGCTGTCGTCATACCGACTTATTCCAATGCCAGTACATGGCAAGAATGAGTTGAGACTATATGTCAGCAGAAATGCAGAAAATTCAATTTATCAGGCAGCTTTTTTCCAAAACAATTAATTTTTCACTCTCTAAAACGGATATCAAACGAAATGTGTGAATCCCACAGATATTTCGAGTCCACCTTCGGATAAAATCGAATGAATTTATTCTATTCTACATCGTGCTGGATGTAAATTTACCTGTTACCAATTCTATAGCTCCTTCCGCTTTTCGCGAATCCAAGCTCCCAGAACTGAGTCAGCTTTTACACAGCTAAAACAGATAAAATAGTCGGTAAAGTCCTTCCTCTTTTTCTAAGCCGGAAGCGATCGTCGAATTAGCAGCTTCTTGTTCAAAGAACCTTACGGGCTCTTTCATTCCTTCTTCTAACTTTCTCCGTGTTTTTTTTTTGTTTTTCTTCTTCTCCTAAGATCTCTTTACTACTAATTACATTGAAAGATGTGTTTTCTAATTCGAGTAGAGAGAAAAGAAAAAGACGCTTGAAAAAGTTGGGAGGAGAGAGGATTTACTTAAGTAATTAATAAAACGAACCACGAAACGAACAAGTCGATTGTCAATTCAGCATTCGAAACTCGAAAGTTTTTCTTTTGTCCCTTTACCGATAGTAACAGTCAAAATTAGCTTCTCTCTTGAATTTCTTCAAACTGATCTATAATGATTATTCATTAGTAAATTATAATTATTACTTAGACGTTTTATTACCTGGCCTTTAGTTTATTTCATAGAAAAATATTTTACTTTTCTTTCTTTTAAGTAAGAGTTGAACGGAATTTTCTGCAAACATCATTTTCAGTTCGAGGAAAAAAACCTTCTTCGAGTGAAAACACAGAAGGCGTTTATTGAGACATTTATAGATATCTGGATAATGATTTACTCAGTAGCTGAGTAAATATAGTCTCAGGACTGACGCAGAAAGCCTTCTAACACTTTCTTATTCTTCTCAGCTTACAGTTCCTTATTAATTTACTTTCCTCTCGGACCCCAAACAGAATGTACGACAGCCTGTCGATCTTCCTTTCCTGTGAACAGCTTTCTTGACTGATCCGAATGAGATTTGACCTAAATCCACCTGATATATTTACTCTCTTCCAGTAAGTCGAAACGTATTGAATAATAAAATAAAATCACTGCAAACTCGACATGAGGTTTCAAGTTGTCAATATTTTTTCCGTGTCTTCAAAGGATAGATTATTAAATTAAAAACCATTGAAACTAATGTAAGATACTAACATTAGAGCAAATTTAATATTTTTGACAATATTCTGTTTGAGATAATAAATGTTTTTCAGTAAAACGAGGCCATTTACTTCCGCTTGCACGAAACAGAAATAAATTGCCTAGTTTTAGCAAAAAATATTTCTTGTTGCGAGCGTAAAGTTGACAAAACTGGATTTGCTCTTACGGTAATCACCACATGCTTTTAAGAGTTGAGATGAAGTTTCCTACATGAAAATTGTTGTATGGAAAGCATTTGAATAAAAAATAGGGAGAATGTCAATAAAAATGTACGAAGAGATCTTCTGTGACATAAAAGAGAATTTTTCACAGACGATTGAGTCGCATAAAGGCATAACAAAATCTAATTTCGCTAAACTTTCGTCGACTTCACATTCCCGTTAGAACCTATTTCGCACTGGCATTACGGTTTAAAAGCTCGGTCTTTTGGGAATTGCTTTGATCCACATGGTAAACGATATCGAAATATTCATTTTTTTTATACTGAGAAATAAAATGTAAAAGTAGGTACTCTGAAAATTTAACATAATGTAATGGAAAATTCTTCAAAGACTAAAAGAACGCAATATTAACTTTGCACTTTAAGTTTTATTGAAAGAGGTGCAATATTTTTTGTTATATGTATATTTACTACAAAGAAGATTACCCCATTGCAATCGTCTTCTAATAAATTTCCTTCTTATTCTGCACTGAAAGAATAAAGTAAAATAAAAATAAAATGAAAAAAAAATATCGTTATCTTTATCAGTCTTCCGTGCTTACTGCTTTCTTATCACTTTTTACTCTACTTATATATAGATTTGAAAACTTCTTCATCAGCGTGAAAAGACCAATTTGATCAGAACAATTTCTACATTTTTTTTCCGCACTTCATAGTGAGAAAAGCTACAACATGTACTCACTCTAAGGACTTGAAAAGTTTCTGGTTAGGTAGAAGTGTTCTTGATTTGAACTAGAAAACTCGTCAGATAGAACGCCAAACTATAGGAAACTTGGAACTCTAAACTTGTAATCTGTTAGAAACTCTCTTGATTCTATCGGCTATCTCAATATGTGCCCTCATATACTGGAAATAACTTTGTAATTAGTTTAATGAATATACTATCCCTCTATGGTTTTCAGATTTCAATTGAAATCTGAGATGAGCAATCACTCTGTTGCATGCAACGTCGTTGCTATAACATATTACTTTTGCCAAGAATCTATCAAAATTCTTTATTTCAAATTATTCTTTATTTTATACCTAATCTACAATTTTAACTTATTAACCAAAATATTCTGACATCAATAGGAAATAATGAAGGGATTTTCTCGTTTCTCTTGATAATCGCCATCATCCTAACTTTAGGTAACAAGTTGTTAATTCGCGATACAATAATTTGCTAATCGTGTGATAAATCTGTAAGCACAGAATCCTGTTGTGACCGGAACGGAAATCGAGTAAAGCGGAACGGATCGATGCATGGACACGTGTATATGCCCAGAATTTATACAGGAAGCACATTATCGGTTCTGCTTGAATTCAGTGGTCGCATTTCCCTAGGGAATATAACGTCGTGACTGTGATAATTCAGGGAACTAGACTGATACTGTTGCTCAGGTATACACTAGATATATTTTAACACTCGCGTAGTAATCCAAGTTCCTGTTGATATATTAATCCTCTATTATCACGAGACGTGCGTTCAAAGCGATGAAAAGTTAATAATTAAACATCATTCGATATTAATTGTAAGAAGACGAATCCATCTTAAGTTTCAAATGATCGCTTAAGTAACTAAAATATCTTCTAAAATTTGCAGCTGAAACTCAATTAAAGTTTCCATATATCTTTGAAGTTATGAGACGATAATAAAGATTTATTGCTGGTTCTGTAGGAATTAGATTGTATCCTGGATATTAAAGAACTCCTTGAAAGGACTGTGCACGTTTTCACAATTTAAGAATCGATCAAAGTAATCTCCCAACGTATACAAAACTTGTACTACTAGCCGCACTTTATTCAATATCAAACCGACATTATTTGTATCTTTTTCTCCTTCAATTTCAATAACAGTTTAATTTAAAAGGACCCTTAGGGCGATCCTAGATTGTAAGAATCTCTTTGAAGAACGAGACTTTAAGAGCACGTAGTTGAGTCGAATTCCCAGTCTTCATGAATCTCGCTTAATAAGAAAAACGATCGAAAATACTCTTTCCTTTTATCTAGAAATTTTATGATCTCAAGCATACTTACTTTGTAAATGTCTATTTTTCTTCAATAATAGAACCGAGATAGATTTTTTTCCTCTAAAACATTAATTAAGGAACAATCATAAAGTTCAGCAAAGAAAGAGTTTTTCAAGTATTTCTTACTATGGTTCTACATCAATGGTTCAATTCTTCAATATTTTTTTGAATAAACAAGGTTTTTTTGTGGAAATACCGTTATAAAAAACTGAGTAAAACTGTTCAGTAAAAAATTTTACAATTTAAAAAGAGCAAAAAACATTTAGTGATCTAGCAAATTTAAACTATCTACTGGAAATTGTTATCTACCCTGGCAAATTTTTCCTGTAAAGCACCGAGTCTACGTTTATTTTTAACAAAGCTCTACAAACAAATATTACAGAGTTTGAGGGAAAAGGGAATACTGCAGAAGGTCACGTCCTATGGAGGTCCAATTTTCGGACTGACCTGTCGATAATTAAGGAGAATACGTGAGCTGAGTTTTGATGTTCTCACGGATCTTGCGGGACAAAGACAAACTACATACTATACTCAACACGTTCAACTTTATAATATTTAACTGACATGACTGTATTATTATTAATTTAACGACGAATTATAAATATCCAGGTCAGAGAGATTTATTAGTTTTAATTGATGTATACAATATCATTTTCAAGGTCACTCGACTCAGTTTCCAAGTTAACCAAAGCTAGCAGAAGTTTTCCAGCTAGTTCAAGTTTTCAAACAGGTTTAAGTTGATAAGTTTTGTGAGTTCAGCTAACATAATTTTCAAAACTTCAACTTAACTTGAACTTAGAAAAACTCAACTTATCTCAAGCAAGTCATCTCTAATTTTGATTCACAATAAAATTTGGAAAACTAATCTTTCACATTAATATTTGTGTCTAACATTTTATGTCATTTTACCTTAAAGTACACCTGGAGGCCCAATCTTTAATGGTATAAAATATGATAAGATTATTCGTAACAAGTAGTGCAAGTAAAAGCAGAAACTAATTTATTATAAATGATCTGATTCAACTCGACAAGAACAAATGATCGAAGAGTAAATTACTCTCGTGTTTCATCCGGCTATCTTAAAGTAATTTTACTCACAAAGGTTACACGCTAAACTTTAAATGATGGAGGTACATATATAGTGTAAATCTTCAGGCTTTAGATAAAAACAATATTGCACAGGTAGAAAATTTAATTGGACAACGATATTTTTCAGCGTGGAAATCACTATTTAAATTAAAAAAAGTTTGACGTTCATTTCGCGAGATAAACGAGAATCGGATTGGTCTCTGTAAATAGAATGAGTGATTTATAATCTGAAAGAACAAAATAAAAAAAAAACAATATTGGTGTTTCAATCCTGGGATTAAGAAAAACCCCAATTTATAGAAATATATTTTCTATACCATAAATGAAAATATCAGAGAGGATTAACTTAACCGAAACTCTTCCAATTTTTTTACTTTAACAATTTTTTCAGAAAATTCATTTTCAATGATAAGAAAAATAGCAATATTTGATTATTTTTTGTTATAGGTGCAATTTTTACCGAAGATCAAAAGGACAGCCCTACAGAGTTAGCTTTCAAATACGCTGTCTACAGAATCAACAAGGACAGAACTCTTCTTCCTAACACCAGTTTGGTGTACGACATTCAATATGTGCCTAAAGATGATTCATTCAGAACTTCCAAAAAGGGTAAGGAACTCAGATTTATTGAAAAATTATACCAACTAAATAAAATGAACCCCATAAAGTAAACTTCAAATTCAACGATCGTAAAATGCATCCAGAAGGTAGACTTAGACTTTATTTGAAGAATCAAATTTACTTATGGAAATAAACCTTGTATTTTAGATGTAAATTAAGGAGAAGTAGAAATTTTGAAAGCATCCAATTATTCTTATTCGCTTTTCACCTTTATATGCGTAATTGGCCATAAAATATGAAGGATTCTTCCTACTTCCTTTTTAATGGCACGTAATATTTGAAAGGTACAATTTACGGAAAAATGGAACATCTTTCTTGAAGTAACAGAAAATTCCCTATGCCTCTCAACTTAAGTAAAAATAATGGCATATTTAAATTACCCGTCAAAGAAGCTTTTTTCCTACATCATTTTCGATTTGTTTCCTGTCGCATTTTAAATAACCAGAATGCATAAATATATGTGTAAGTACGCAAACTGCGTTCGAATATAAGTATGTAAATACATAGCATAGCTAAAATGAATTTCCATCAGCACTCGACGTCTACAACCAAATGCACGGGAATCTCACATCTCGTCCCGAAGCTCTAGGAGACATACTCGTCCAGGATATATCCTTCCATGAAATTTTCTTCATAAATCCTTTTCTCTAGGACGTGTTTGTATCTCACAGTTGCTACATGTGTCATTTTACATTTATTTTATAGGTTTTTGCATATTTTATTCTCTTCCTTTACGAGACCTTTGCAGCTATATGCCCAGCGATAAAACTCACAAGAATTTTTTTACATGAAAATCGAGTCATAAACGATCTTTTTAACAACTTTATATGCACAACTTATTCATAATGCAATTTGCAAATGCGTGACCTAAAATGGGACACGTATCAAGTTAACAAGGCGGTGAAATTTTATCAGAAAAGAAGAATTAATTAGATATGCAAACAGTAACAATGGTAGGAATTGAAATTACTTCATTTGTTTAATATTATAATAACTGTCTATTGTATATGACGCAAATAATTTTTTATTTATGAGCATTTTGATTTCGTTTTTTATATTTTCATTTTCATATTCATGTTTGGTTATATGTGCGTACATTTATCTGGCCACAGTAAAGCGTATGTCGCTAAAAGAGAGACTAATGGTGATGTAGAACGTACCATTTTTCATTTTCCATCCTTCATCTTTCCTCTTGCTATTTTCTTATTTGTAAAATTATGAGCTCTCTCTTCTGCAACAGTTCGAAATATTTCTGCGGCTATTTCTGTCTCTTATACTTCCTCAGTCTCTAAGTGATCAAAAAGCGTACATTTACTATTTTCAGAATTATATTTATCTTTTCGAGTTTTGTCATAGAACTCAATTTGTCAGAAAAAAATTAAAGGTATCAGTATGTATTTCGGTTCAAAGACTTACAAAGATGTTAGAAAACGTGCCAGGAATTCTTTGGTCGCAGAGAAGTAGGAAGCAAGCTGATAGAATTGTGCACGTCTCCTGCCGCAGGACGAAAGGATCGCATCGAGACGAAGCGGAAGAACCTACTTGCGGATGTATCAATTTCCTCTATATACTGTCCACTGACGCTACTATTCAGTTCAAAATATGTCGAGTCGTTGTCGCGACATTTTTCATTAATTTCCAGTTCTATTTATTTATCAGAGACATTTATCTCGTTTGATAAATTATACTCTTCACTCTATTAAGAAATATATGAATGTATTATGAATTGTGTATTATAGAGGACATAATATCAATTTTAGTTTATATGGAAGGAACTTTATGAAAAGACTTTTCTGTGTCCTTCACACATTAAGAATCCTAAATCCCTATTTTATGAAAGAGAAAGAACCAAAGTTAAGTATATTTGCTGACAATCTTGAGAGATCTGGGTGTGGCAGCATTATTGCGGAGACACTTTATATATGCTGTTATGTGACTCGAAAAGAACAAAGTTCGTAGACTTATAAAACCCGGAGTTCGTAAAAAATAAAGATAAATATGAGAAAGAGCTCTTTTCTATATAAATATTAATGATATAACATATTTTTTTTAAATATATTGTTGCAGCATGCCAACAGCTATCGAGATCAGTACAAGGAATATTTGGACCTTCAGATCCCCTCTTAGGTGCACACATACAAAGTATTTGTGAAGCACTAGATGTTCCACACTTGGAAGCCAGAGTCGACTTCGAACCCAGCTTCAAGGAATTTAGTATTAATCTTTATCCTGCTCAAGATCATCTGAATAGGGCTTTTAAGGACCTTATGTCCTTTCTGAACTGGACGAAAGTTGCCATTATCTACGAAGAGGATTACGGTAAGCTTAAATCGGAGATTGTTCGAATCAATCTAGATATACATATCCAATTCTGCATTAAAAATTCGACATTAAACAATTCCCTTTTCCATTTCCTTTTCTTATTTGCAATTTCTCTTAATCCCATCCAGATAACAATTGGAATTTCTATAGACAAAGAAATGGTGAAATTAAAGGTGTTAATCAACTTCTTCCCCAGTAAAAGAATGTTAGCCGCGAAAAGCTTTTATATTGTCAGGTGGAGAGCGACTTATCGGCCTGTTTTATCTGCAGGCCGTTTTCTCTTCTTGCAAGGGCAAATAAGAACGATAATGTACTACGACAACAACGCCGACGACTACGACAAACCAGAGCTCTCGACGATGCGGAGATGCAAGCGTAGCTTTGTGTAAATTCAATTAAAGTCCCCTCTGGGCTTTACATGGAGCTTTTCTTCCTTTTTCCGTTTTTTTTTTTTTTCATTTTTTTTTGTCACTGTTCAAAAGAAAAAGGAGTAAGTCAAGAACGACACAAAGCGTGAAACTATATCATCGTGTTTCTTCTTATTTTCTGGAGTATTTAATTCCATTACTATGATTTAAATTGAAAATATTCTGAAATAAGTTAACATCTTGTCTCTGCAAATAATTTTCCACTCATAAAAGACAACAGAGACTAAGACAATTTTCTGCTTTTTCAACATTTAATTTTCCAAGAATTTATTTCTCCGATAATTAATTTAATCAAATAACAAATTACTTCGATGAAGAATTTATGTCTTTAGTCACAAATCACCATCAGATGTGCAATATCATTGATGTACCATGAGGACGTGAATGCATACTACGTCAATTTGAGTCGCAAACACGTTATGAATACCACTTGTCATAACTTTTTTTTTTTAATAGCTGCAAATACAAATGGACTTTAAATCCATCATATCCACTCGTATTTTATAAACCATCAAGGGTAAAAACGAACAGTGGGCGTGAAATAATCACGTGAAATGGATGGAACGTTATTAATTTTTCACTCATAGTGAGAAAAGAGTTCGTTAAAATTTAAAAAGTTTTTTCTACTTTCCTCTTAAACCAGGATTATTTACAATTCTTGAGAACCAAAGTTCACGTGCAATTACATTTATCAGCATAAAAAGTTTAACCATTTTCATGCTTAGTTATTTTATTATGTCAATATTTTGATAAGTATTGTTTTATAAACACTGGTGGCACTTTTATAAATACTGGTAACACTTTTCAATTTGAAAATGTCAAGTAGAAATTAACGAGGATGCTTTAATTTAATTTCAGGGTTATTCAAGCTTCAAGATCTTGTCAAGACTCCACCCTCAACGAAAACAGAAATGTATATACGCCAGGCTGGTCCTGGAACATACAGGCAGGTCCTTCGTGAAATTAGACACAAGGAAATTTACAAATTAATCATCGACACAGATCCAGCGCACATGCAACAATTTTTCAGAGCAGTAAGTAAATTTCTTTTCAGGTATTATTAAATATAGAGAGAAAATGAAAAGGTAAACAATTAAAAAGGCAGTGGTGTATTTTAAGTAGATAAGGCAGACTTGGTCAGACACTCCATTTCTATAATCATGTGAAAGATTCTGTAGCATTACTTTTCTTGTTTCAACGAAAGAACTTTCTCAGGTGCACTTTGAAGCTATTTAATATAAAATGACGACGAGTGCGTATCAGACTCAAAAATCCCTTCAATAGGCTATACGTAAAAACTAGTTTTCGTATAATCTTATTGCAAAGAGTACCAGTATCAGTCGGATCAAAGTTAAGCCAAAGTGGTTGGACGAATGCCAACAGCTCCGAGGAAAGCTCTGGATTTTCGATGGTTCTTCTTACATTTCAGACAATGTTATAGGGGGGATCAAAGTATTCGCAAAAATTGATCAGTTATCGTCAATTCTAAACACGAAACTGTTCGGTAATGAAAGACAAACATTAAGTATAATACGAAGTAAAATCTAAAACGTGTAATTTAAAATAAATAAAATACTTCATGCTTTCTATTCTAAAAAGATGATTGAGTCGAAGTCGAAATGTCGTAACGCCTATTCCGCACTCCTGATTCGTCGTGTAAATATCGATAGTGATTTTCGACAATCGATATTTGCCGCATCGTAAATTGCGCGTGAATTGAATTTGAAATTTTGAATTTGGTTTCGTTAATAATCATTGTGTCACGAATCTAAACTCAAAATAGGTATATTGAAAATCTAGGAATTTTAAGGGAATTTTATGGAATTTTTAAAGAGTTCATGGGAGATAATGGGATTTTAAATGTTGTGGTAGAATTTCAAGAAGTTTCTAGGAATTTTTAGAATTTTTCACGACTTTGATCAGATTACAATCGGACTTGAAGGTACTTTTATGACTTTTAAAATATGTATTTTGTGGGATTTAAATAAGGAATTTAAAATTGTACAGGGAATTTTATTCAGAAATTTCACAAGATTTTTAGGATTTTCAAAAAATATTATTTAATAAGAGATTTTAACTAATTTTTCACTAATTTTAACATGGATTTCAAGAGATTAATGATTTTGAAGGTTTTTATGTGCATTTTTAACGATTTTTAAGTGACTTTTACGAAATTCAAGAGATTTTAAGGATGTTAAAACGATTTTGTGGAATTGTACGGAATTTTAGGATATTTCGTGAAATTTTAGGGATTTTAACAGCTTTGTAAAAGTTTTATAAGGTTTTAAAGAATTTGAAATATTATTGTGAAATTTTAAGGAATTTTATGAGATTTCTAATAATTTTATGTAATTTCAAGAGAATTTTCTGATATTTAAATGATTTTGTAATATTTTTAAGGATTTCATGGAATTTGATGAAATCATTAAAGATTTTAAGTAATTTTAAGAGTTGAAAAACTTCCATAATTTTGTAGAAATTTTTAGAGATTTTCACTAATTTTAACATGGATTTCAAGAGATTAATGATTTTGAAGGTTTTTTTATGTTCATTTTTAACGATTTTTAAGTGACTTTTACGAAATTCAAGAGATTTTAAAGATGATAAAACGATTTTGTTGTTTTAAAGAATTTGAAATATTATTGTGAAATTTTAAGGAATTTTATGAGATTTCTAATAATTTCAAGTGATTTCAAGAGATTTTTCTTCTATTTAATGATTCTGTGAGAATTTTAAAGGATTTCATGGAATTTAATAAGATTTCTATGTAATATTTTTACGGGATATAAAAGACATTTGAATTGTTATAGTTGAATTTAAAAGAATCTCAAAAAGTTTTTGAAAATTTTAAGAGATGTTCACGAATTTTAAGCGATTTCACAAGTTGTCAAAGGTTTCTTGGAATTTTTGAAGATTTTCACGAAGTTTAACATAGATTTTAAGAGATTAGAGATTATATAAAATATAATAAATTATATAATATTTAAAAAGAAGATAAATGCACGCGCGGAGCGCGCGTTCGTTCTTGTACCTATAAAAATCTCGAACTTGTTTATTTCAGATATTACAACTGCAAATGAATGACTACAGATATCATTATATGTTCACTACATTTGTAAGTATCAAACATCGTTTAATCATTTTCCTCTGTAATGGAAATTAATATATTTAGTAATCCAATTTCAATCTTGAAATGCATTGAGGAGGTTTCTCAAAGCTTTGTTGCATCTTGACGTTTACGTAGATATAAGTTAGTATTTGCTCAGGAACCCAATTTGCACCGAAGGAAGCAAACAAGATGACGATAAAGACATAACTTCAAAACAAATTATTTAGCGAGATACTGTTGTGGTTACAGGATATAGAAACGTTTGATTTAGAAGACTTCAAGTATAATAGTGTGAACATGACTGCTTTTCGATTGGTTGATCTTGAAGAACCGAAGGTCGTCGAAGTTCTGCGACAAATGGAACGTTTTCAACCCATTGGACACGCTATTCTCAATAGAACTGGAGTTATCCAGGTTGGTACACAATTTTCAAATTGTTTGCAAACTTTAAATTGAGAGGCTACCTATCCATTTCAAAACTTGACTGCTACAAGAAAAATGGATATTCAAGAACATTTCTGAAATCCATCTCCACGAGAGCCAATTGTTGACTATAATATTTTAAAAATAAAAGAACCATTCAACTAAAACACTGGTGAATCCAACGATCCTTTTAAATTGTTAAATCCGGAGGAATAAAAATCAATCGACCTTTAAAATCATTTTATATAAAAACCATCAGTCGCTATGCCAACAAATTTTAAACATCAACTAAAAAATTGTTCATGTTATTCGATTCCTGTGTCTAAATAGAGTATATTATTATTTTTCTGAAACTCTGAAAACGATAGTATTCTGGTGCATTCAAAAACCGTATATTCATCTAGTAAACATTGGCGAACAATGGATTACGACAAAATCACGTTTTTTCCCAATACCCTTTAAAATCTATCGAGCCATGTGTTTTTGTTCTCGGTTCTCACTCGTTTAAAAGATTTATGCAGAATAAGGTTTGCTTGCTTTGGCTTCAATCATAACACCACAGAGACGTAAAACATTAGTTGAGTAAATTTCTACATAGATCGTTTTAGAGTTATTGAATCAATTTCCATTGCAAGCTAGTCAAGAGTCGTAATCAATAGAAATGCGATAACAATTGGGTTCAGAGAACAGCCTCGTAAAGGTGGATAGTTGTTTGAAAGGACTTGGTTTACACAGACACAATTGAAATAGACTAGTGGCTGCATTATCATTAATTGAGTTATGTCTGCTGGAAATCGAATTTCCGTGAAAACAAAAAAGTCAGTCAAGAGGGACAGAGAGGATTTGTAGAGATTTTTCAAGTTGTCATTAATATACTTACCTGACTTTTATGTCCGGTGATTAAATTATGTATTTTTGTCAAATGAAAGCATTTTTTTCACGAAATAATCTTGTCAATAAATAATAACGCTTATTTTTCAGGCAGAACCGGCTCTTGTATATGACAGTGTCCAAGTTTTCGCACACGGACTGGCAGCACTGGATCGCAGTCATATTCTCAGGCCTGCTAATTTATCCTGTGAAAAGGAAGAACCATGGGACGATGGCTTGTCCCTCTACAATTATATCAACGCCGTACGTAATATTTAAAATATTTTATATTTTATAAAACCTATACAGAAAATATATATTATTAAACCAAGCATTGTATGGTTGAAAGCGAGATATATGGAGAATGAAAAGGAAAGAGGAACAACAGGGTTTGAAATGTCGGGCTATTGAAAAATTAATAAAATAATATGAGTAGATAAAGTAAAGAATGTAGAAGTATTAAAAGTGAGGAGAAGAAAGAGGTTTATGAACTAGAATAAAGAAAAGACGTGACAGGCTGACCGGGCACATTCTTACAAAGAGCTAGAAGAGGTAATTTTAGAAGGTACAATTGAATAACGAAAGAGGAATGAACGATAAAGCAGAATGTTAGATAAAATGTACCCTATATAGAAAACAGTAAAATATTTAAATGCAAAATCTAGCTCTGCGAAAATACTAATGGAAAATTGCATGAAATCTATTTGCGGATTGTTGACTTTTTGATAATGAAAGTAATGAAAAACAGTATAACAATCCCAATTTTATAAAAAAGTTAGTTAAAACTTTTTTATCCAAAAATTCCAGTTATTAAATTAAAGCAGAGTTGGAGAGTATTTCATCAATCTACAATTCGAGAAATTCGATTTGTGTGAATTAGAAAAACAAATTGTAGAGATAAATATTCATATTTTGAGAGTTCACTTCGGAATTCTATGCAAATATAGATACTTGTATCGCAAATATACAGGTAAAAACAGAAGTGAACGAAAAATGAAAGAAGGAATGAAGAAAGTCGAAACTTTAAATGCAAATAATAATTCGAAAAGTATTATGGAAGAATCTACTTTTTGTACTGAGATATAATAAGAGGCGCATGAAAAAGGCGTTTCGCATTGGTCATTAGCGAGACAATAAATTCAGGAAATAATTATCCCTGAATTAAAAAGCGGCCATCTCATTAGGAATAAACATAGGAATTTTAACTTCGCCCCACATTTATGACAATAAAAATGGAGCGATTTCTTCTTTTTCATACAAGGAATAATAGAATTCAATTTATAGCGCAATTGAATTATTGAGATTATCTTTACACTTTTTAAACTCATCATTTTATTATTCATTCCTTAATTATTATCCAAATTCTTATCTGACATCAGTAAATTTCGACATATTCCCCCATACTGATTACATAGCGGAAAATCTACGTAGACCCCTGTGACACCCTAGAACTGAGTGTTTGCAAATGGATTTATGTTGGTACGACTAAACGTAATTCACTCCCCATTGGCGTGTGCATGAGCTGATTCGGGATACAATGTGGAGTTAGTACCGGCTCTGAGGTAATTAACGCACATATCTACCGGGTCGAATATACCGGAAAATTTCTGAATATCACGTCCTTTCACGGCTACATTGTTCACTGAAGATGAGTATCCAAAGTCCAGAACTAATACGAAAACGTCAAACATTATTTGAAAATTTCATCAAATTGTCGCTATTTATACTTTTTAATTTTAATAAAAATCTTAAATTCCTTAGCGGTTGAAAATGCTCCCGAAAATAATTTTGAATCCGATAACATACAGAAAATCGACTTTTATAATATACAGACAATAAAGTTATCGCCTCTGTCCCATGAGGGAAGCTCACAATGTCCAAAATGTCGATATATAAAGTTAAATATATTAGTACTCCCCCTGGATATACGTTAGTCAAAGTTTTTAAATCCACTTTTTTGAAATTCAATATTTTCAGAACGGCGGACAAAAACTCATAGAATTTCATACATTTTTAAAACTATATTTAGTATTTTCCATACTCTCGTTCTGTCCATTTATTATTTATATTATTATCATAGAGAAATAAAAAACTATAAGATATTTTAAATATCAAAAAGCTTGTAAATCTTCTTGTCCAATTGATGGTGATGGATGGAACTAAACCACTAGATAGTAGATTCTACTGTTGGCTTAGTAGATTTTACTAAATGAAGTAATGGGATCTACTAAACCCACTTAACCTTTCTCTCTCTCTCTCTCTCTCTCTCTCTCTCTCTCTACCTCTCTCTGAATTGAAAATAAATTGCTTAATCTCGCCATGTACATTTCGCCAATAACGATTTTCATTTAATTATAAAAAAAATCTTGGTCAGTAGTTGTAGGTATTCGAATCCAAAAATACCTGTATGTAAATTCTATCTCCTTTTTAACATCAAATAAAAATACAATTCAATTAAATAATTTGTTTTTTTATCGACTCGTATATAATCCAATTCCAAAAGTATATAAAATCAAATAGATAAAATTGTATGATACAGGCAGGCTTACAAGGATTAACTGGCCACATAGAATTCAACGAAGGTAAAAGAAACAACTTCAAACTGGACCTGCTGAAGCTCAAGAGAGAGGATCTCGTAAAGGTGGGCGAATGGAAGCCTGGAAGTGGAGTAAACGTTACAGACGTTGGAGCTTTTTACGATACTACAGCCACCAACATTACGCTTGTAGTAATGACGAGAGAGGTAAGTTTCTCCACTGAAAGAAGCTCTCAACGTATTCGTAAGTGCAATCACATAGCTTTTTTATGCTACTTTACACGTGATTGCAGATTAATTCTATGAAAACATTAACTGTAATTAGCTAATTAAATAATTTGTGCAAAAATACATTTAACTTATTCTAATTAAGATTTATAGAACCAATTAGTATCATATTTATTTTATTTCTGTATGCATCCAGTTTAATATATATATATATTAAACTGGATTATATTAAACTTGTATATATATATATATATATATACAAGCTTCTATTTCGTATTCTATTACTCCCTCGATTTATTAGCCGACGAGAGGATTTTCCCACTTCTTAACGTTATCTTTACTTTCTATTAGCGACCTTCCTTTTCTGTTCTGAATTACGCTGATTTTCACTTCTACTTCATCGAAGTTTCGTTTTATTTTATCGTACTTTCTTTTTTGCATTTCATCCCATACATCTTTACATTTATTTGCTACTTCATCATTCCTAGGCTTCCTGCATATATCCTCTGCACTTTATTTCTTATAGCTTCTGGTAACACGCGTCTTTTCTTCTCAACGTTGGCCTACTTCGAATTTCTTTTATCAACCATCAATTGTAATCTTTCTTTTGTCTATCTATGTATGGTTTCCTATCGCAGTTTTGCTGAACCCTTGTCAGCTCTTTAGTTGCCTTTTATTATGTTTTATTGTTCTTGATTTTATGAGAAAAAATCCCCTACAGTTCGATTTTGAATTTAAATTTAAAATTGTGCAATTATTTTGGGAAAAATTAATTAGTTTATTATTCTTCGCCTTTACAGGAAAAACCATACGTTATGGTAAGAGACGATAAGAATCTTACTGGAAATGCGAGGTTTGAAGGCTTTTGCATCGACTTGCTTAAGTGGATTGCAGGGCAGGTGGGATTTCAGTATGCCATTCGATTAGTGCCTGATCATATGTATGGCGTTTACGATCCGGAAACAAAGGAATGGAATGGAATTGTGAGAGAGCTGATGGAAAAGGTCAGTCAATTTTTAATTCAGTCGACTTTGAAAAACAGATACTAGGACATGGAAATCGTATCACTGAAATTGACATAAAGGGATGAAAAAGAGAAAATATTTAGACTTCCGTTTAATTAACTCCCACCATTTTTTACTATCTAAAATGATTTCAGCTCGTCAAACAAAAATGTACAAAAAAAAATCCATTCTTCAAATATTTTTCAAATAAACATGTGTCAAGTGTATAAATTATGATTTAAATATTTGCATTAGCAGAGGTTGAATAAATTCTGATATGGGAGGCTGTAGTGGATGTCTGCCACAGGAATTTTAATTCTAAAAAATTTGTTTTTTCAATATTTACCTTTCAAGCTCTCTAGGAATAATTTACGTGCCACTCTCATTTCTATGTAGCTGACATTTAGCAAACGTTATCGCTTTTTTTACTTTAAATCATATATGCTTCATAAATTTGTCTAGTGAAAGAATCTCTCTTAATTTTAATCAGTTATAATTTTCAATAATTTCTATTACTAACTTGAATTGCGTCACTAATTGAAATTAGTAAAAATTGTACATATTAAAATTCGGAGAGATTAAAAATGATAATTTGGTATGTACTGTTTAGAGGGCAGATTTAGCAGTTGCTTCCATGACAATCAACTATGCGAGGGAAAGTGTAATCGATTTTACTAAGCCATTCATGAATCTTGGCATCGGAATTTTATTTAAGGTGAGTTATAGTAAAAAGGAAATTTCTCTATTAAATCTAGTAATAAGAAACAATTCTCGAAATCAATCACGTCACTTTACATTGCAATTAATATTTACTTGAATTATTCGGTATCCCATTTCCTGTGGGAATAGATTAAACTTTACCAGTAACTCAGTCAGTGGTTAGCTAATGGCACAAATGGTACACACATTTCTTAAACTATAGATATACAGTTACTAATGGAGATTGAAGAGTCATGAAGGAAAATGTCCGAAATGAGTGGAGGGGAGTTTACTCAAGCAAAGAAACCATTTCAGTTAAAAAATATTCAACTAGCTGGAAAATTTCTTCATTCCCGAGATGCATTATTTTAAGAGGAAATAATTAAATAAACGCGCTCTGAAAAAGAGACTCTTGAGACAAATGTCGGGCCGAGGGCTTGAAAAATTTACGTCTGACCATAACCGACTCATATCACTGACTTCGCTGTACAATGTCAGTTCTTCTCCAACGTCCGCTAAACTTAACAACTTAATAGCACTTAAAGCTTCGCGATACCATTTCAAGGTCAAAATTGAACTACAATTTAAAACGAATAATAGAAAACAGGTATCCATTTCAATTTTTTTGTTAAAAGTAATGAGACTCCCCAATACTGATAGAAAAATATGAAAAAACGACAAATTGATGACCTCTTCAATTGTCCAAATTGCGAGTAAAACTCTTGGGGAACCATTTTAATTAAAATCGCAGCGTAAAATAATTTAGGTACCATCTAGTCAACCAACCCGGCTCTTCTCGTTCATGAATCCTTTGGCTGTGGAGATCTGGCTCTACGTGCTGGCTGCCTACATGTTGGTCAGTTTTACTCTCTTTGTGATGGCTCGATTCAGTCCTTACGAGTGGAACAATCCTCATCCCTGTCTGGGAGAGAGCGACGTAATTGAAAATCAGTTCAGCGTCAGCAACAGCTTTTGGTTCATCACTGGTACTTTTTTGAGACAAGGAAGCGGACTTAACCCTAAGGTATATCAACGAGGTGCTTCTCCATGGATTTCTTTTCGTTCTTCGTCATCTACATTATCGTCTTACCCATTCCCCGCTACTTAATAATAATAGCTTCGATGAAGTGAGAGTTTTTTCGAACTGATTGATTATTGGAACTTTAGGAAAGCTGGAAAGAGATTGAAATTTTTATATATATGGGTCTATAGATAACAGAAGGGACTAATTTTTCAGAACACAGTGTGAAATTTTGTGTGATAATGGATGATAATTTCACAAATTGTCCTGGAAGATCAAGTACAAAATCAGAATCGTATGATTGCTTCAGGTATCCGGTCGGATGCCTTCGCGACTCTTCTCATTCATGAATCCTCTCGCGGTGGAGATCTGGTTATTCATGCTGGGCGCTTATGTGATGGTGTCTTTAACAATTTGGATAGTGGCGAGATTTTCGCCATATGAATGGGTAGAACCAGAACCTTGCCCGAGCTGCAAATGTCCACTACAGGTAGGCTCCTGTCAAGTGGTCCTAGAATCAATTCGGATGAACAGAGAGCGAATTAATAAGAAGCTGTCGAATCATTACTTCTTACTCAATAATCCAAAATTAAATTACAGTCGAATAATTTTAAGCATTTAATTGAGTTTCAGTTGTTTTCCTCTATATCCGTAAACAAATCACTCGAGCAGACAATCACGTACTTTTTCCTGAACACCGCAAACTCTGAATACTGATTTGACCTTTTTCCTGACTCTACATCAATTTTTCAGAATTTTCTACAATTCGATAAATTTTTTTAATTAAAAAAATCTAATTTTCTCAATATTACAGACATATGGACAGTTAGAAAAATTAATGAATAATCTTTACAGTTGCTATCCAATTCTCCACAAGCAAATTCTAAATTGCGATTAATTGGACTTGAAAATTGAAATTGAAATGAAAAATACTTTGAAGTAAGCAATCAAGAAAACCCCGTGTAATTGCTCATTTGATTTCGCACCACTTGGCGGGGGTCTCGTTATCATCAGGGCGGTCATATCAGCGCCTTGGATTCTAGCAACGACGACATCCCAATGCCGAGAACAGTCAACGATTTCACCTTGGCCAACAGCTTCTGGTTTACAGTTGGCACCCTCATGCAACAGGGAAGTGACCTTAACCCGAAGGTAATCACTAGGTTGCCTCATGAAATTCCTTTTTCTGGATTTGCTCTAACTTTACATCAGAAATTTCATATTATTTTCGATGTAAATAGAAAGAACTTTCTGACTTAGATTTGAACACATCCAAAAAAAATTTATTCCATGAGACATCCTATTAATCATGTTACACAGAGTCGGCGAACAAAAATTTAAGTAGAAGAACGCAGTATAACGCAAGAACACTATTTAAAATTATATATAATTAAGTCTGGAATATTTAAAAGATTTATACAAATGGTAGTGCTCTAATTTAAAATATCATCACGGTTAATATTTCATAAAGTCTTTTGCTGATTTAATTTTGAATTAAAATATGAATCTTTAGATGAATAGAAGGAAAAAAATATTCTACTGGATAAAAGGCAAAATCCAAGAAAGTATAATTTTTTTATTTAACAATGATAAGAGTGTCCTTCAATTTATACTGCGAACTATCTCGAGCACCATATGAATATAAACTTTGGTCAATCCATTCACATTCGAGTTTGTATTTTAATTAAACTGAAAAAAAATTATTTTAGATTTTCAATAAAAATAAAATTATAAGACGGTAGATTGAATGAAATATATTTATAAATTGAACGCATTATGTACGCATGATAACCCTGCATGCACACTGCAAGCCAAGCACCTTATGTTTAATGTTTCAGGCGTTTTTATTATTTTTTATAACTTATTTTTCATATTAACTTAAGTAAAGAACTAATTGATTATGATTTTGCCCAATACTTCTTAATCATAATTATTAAATTAGATAAATCCGTAAAAATATCTACAGAAAATACATTTTTTGCTTTCTTTATTTCTGCGGGCTTCACACTTTTTTTTTAAACGTACATTTCTGTCGATGCCGATATTTACCATCCTAACTTTGTATATAAATCGTACTACAATTTATATTATGATATCAACAACTAAGCACAGAAGTAAACCTTTGCAAATTGATTCGGTAAGTATCGGTGATAGAAATCTTTATTAATAACCTGCTTATATCTGAATAAAATATATTTACTGCATGTATTCCTTCAAATTATACGGCATGCTGCAAATTCAAATATGCATGAAATTATAAAAATTAGTTATAGTTTCTTGTCCTATAGATTCTTTACAACTCGAAAACGGACCTGTACTGAAATTGTTTCAAGATCTACTCTAAAAAAACTTAAATTACCTTCCCAATCTGCAAATGCATGCGAACTATGTAAGAAAAAAACTTAGAAAAAATTTACTAATATTAAATGAATGTAAAATGAATAACACTCGCTCCATAAAATCTTATAAAAATGTATCTGCAAGTATAGATATTTAAAATATAACATTTCAATCCAGTCTAATTCGTCAGAAATAATTCTATAAAACATATGGTGCTAGCCGGCTCTGTGGGCATGTGAATACATGCAGGGTTATTGTCGGTACATTTTCCCCCATGGAATTATCAAACAGTTTGATGAATGTAATATTAATCAGAAATTTTAGTTGAAATAACGAGAACGCTGTTTAAATCAATCAGAAAAAATAGAAAGGGAATATTTAATTAAAACCCAGGTTAACCAGACGTTCTTTTGAGTGAAGCTTTGCATCGCACACTGTAATTATTAATTAAAATAAACCAATTTTTCGTTATTTTCCATCTCAAGAATGAATTTAATATTTGCAGTAAGTATATAATATATAGTTGGAAACGTGCAGGCTATGCAATAGCCGCATAAATAAAAAAAAAAAATGCGGAAAGCTGACACCCACATCTGACTACGTGAATTCCATGGGGAAAGCTATTTCTTCGTTCTGCCATTCTATAATTCGTATGTAATATGAGCGTGAAAAGTTTCACATTTAGCTAAATAATGTCCCAAAAGATAAAGTAATAAAAAAGTATTCAGACTTTTTCCAGAGTACGAGTGTACTATGGAATTTCTGGTATTCAGTTTTCTGGCCAGAACGTAGAGTAGAATTACCATTTTCAATAAATAGTATCACAAAGCTGAAAATGGAATATTCCAGAGCTTCAGAATCTCTTTAATGCGTGGGAATGGATATGACAGTGTTTTAATTCCTTCATTATTTTAAACTTTAAAGTAAATCTGTTGATATCAACCCCCAGGGAAAGCCGATTGCAGTTTCGAACATTTTTAATTATTTGAAATGGATGTAGATGTATGCATTTTAATGTAATTTTCTAAATTAAAAATATAATGAAAGCGAATAGATGCACAAATTTTCAGTGGTCTATTTCAATAAATAGATGACAAATTTAATTATGTATTTATGGAGAATAACCACCTAAATTTCTTTCATCAAAAATTCATGTATACATATAAAACATCCGAACTGTAATCGATCTTCTCTTTTAAATAGAGGGTGCACATTCACTCACTATATATATATATATAAGAATCTGATTAAATCAGAGAGATTTTTATGTTAAAAAATGCAGCTCGACTCTCTCTTCTTCATCATTTTCTTGTCATTCTACCTCTAATACCTTTCATCTTGAATCAAGTTACTGAATTTACATCGTATCATATTTTCTCAATTCAAAGCTAAGAAATAATAAGAATAAGAAATCAGACAAGAAAAAGAAGTGAAAGAGTAAAAACTGCATCAGTCATTTTTATATAATAATTATATCATATCAAATACTCCTAAAATGTGCCTAATTCTATAAAAATCTTTACATTCTTAGGCTACAAGTACAAGAATAGTTGGCGGAATCTGGTGGTTCTTCACATTAATAATAATCTCATCATACACAGCAAATCTTGCTGCATTTCTCACAGTAGAGAGAATGATCACTCCAATTGAGAATGCAGCAGATCTAGCAGAACAAACTGAAATAAATTATGGCACTCTAGAGGGAGGTAGCACCATGACATTTTTTAGAGTAAGTTACGTTTCTTTCTACAACCCATTGTTCGATTTTGTCGTTTTTTTCTTTGTTTTACGGTCGTAATAGAATTTCGGCTTACAGGATTCTAAAATTGGCATTTATCAGAAAATGTGGAGGTTTATGGAATCCAAGAGTCCTTCAGTTTTCGTTTCTTCGTATGAAGAAGGAGTAAAACGAGTTCTGGAAGGCGATTACGCCTTCTTAATGGAATCGACAATGCTGGATTACGCTGTTCAACGAGACTGTAATCTCACACAAATCGGAGGATTATTAGATAGTAAGGGTTATGGAATTGCAACTCCCAAAGGTAATTTATAAAAAAAAATATCTAACATTCCTCTTCCATTCAACTGGTCATATTTTTCTTAAGTTGAACTGCTTTCAAGCAATGCACCCGATACAATATTCATCTATAAAGTCAGAATGCCTTTGAAAAATCGTCATTCTGCCTGTTCCGTTTATATGATCGCAATAAAGATAAATTTCCAGCAGCATTATGCAACTTTTTATGTAAAGGTTCGCCTTGGAGGGATAAAATATCCTTGGCCATTCTGGAACTCCAAGAGAAGGGTGTGATACAGATTCTTTACGACAAGTGGTGGAAAAATACAGGAGATGTCTGCAATAGAGACGAGAAGAACAAAGAGAGCAAAGCCAATGCATTGGGTGTAGAAAATATTGGTGAGTGCTGAATTAATAATAACTAATAGTTTATCAAATTGATGGAAAGCACTATAATTCTAATAATGATTAATTCTTGAGATATTTGTCATTCTTAAAGTGTTTTCAATTAAATTAAAGCGCAGACTATATGTAGATATTTAGCTTCAGATTATTGCAATTCAGTGAACTTTGAGATAGCCGCTACTATACTCGAGTTCCCCAGAAGTTAGCTCATTCTAACCGACCGAGTAAGTTGCTTGGTATGAGTCTATTTAATGCACAAAACTCACTGAGGCTCAGTGGCCTTGTCTCAGTTTGTCTCACAGTAGATAGGCATGAGAACGATATCTCCACACCAGCTCTACCAGGCAGCGAAACTTTCACCCTCTTCCGGTGCCTCGGACGTTACCTAAATCACTACATCCTGGAATTATGCAAATTCCAACGTCCTGGCTCCTTATCCTCTTCCTTCCGGTGAAAATTCCCCAATGCAATAAATAAGTAGTTTCATTTTTTAAATTTTAGATTGAGTCATATGAATAATCAATTGTGTTTTCGATTAGAAAATAAAAACACTGACGACAATTTGCAATTAATAAATTTAATTTGCAATATATAAAATTACAAGGATAGTGGACTGTATAAGTGGAATGAGTATTAACAATTAAGTGAAGAGTATAAAAAGTGTCGAATTTGAAGTTCTGTCTATGCAGCGAGTTGCATAGGTCAGAGGAAAGGTTGTAACTGGTTGTCAGTCCTTTAGCGTGACCAGGTCTGAAGGCTGATGCTTCATTTCCGATTATTCACGAGAAGTATCGAAGTTTAACAAATTTGAGGAAAAACCCCCGAAGTTGAGATTAAGAATAGAAAAGTAGTCGAGAAGTGTTTTCTTAGTTGTCAGATGAAAGCAATAAAAAAAGGTAAATCGAAGGCTAGATGTTTTAAGACCTAAAATGTACAGATGTGTCACAAATCGACTGATCGTGTTTTCGGACGGTTTGGACAGCTTATTGTAATAAAAATATAAAATTTAACGTTTAGTATTTCTTGTAGATATTTAAGTAGATAGCAAAAAAAAATGTTTATGAATTTGAAGACAGATGTTTTGAAAACTAATAAAATTAAATTGGTTGAGACAGAATAGATTGTTCCGACGGAACAAATTGCAAAACAAAATATGTACAATTTTCACTCCTGCAAACAATTACGTCACGTATTGTGAAAAATAGTCGTATATGATGTTTATATACTTCTTTAAACTTTTCTTTTGACTCACTTCAAAAAAGTTTTACAGCCAGAATGAATAAAACTACCTGAAATCTCTACACTTGAAAGTTTTAACTCAAATGCGGCAACCAGACTCTAAGTCGACATGCAACAGTATGTGCTGAGCATAGAGATGTCAGTTCAATTTTACCTATTACTATATATAGGTAGTTTGCTGTACCGATTCTTATACAGATTCTGAACTCTGCTAGTTTGAAAGTAAGACTGGAGAAAAATGGCTAAGTTTTGATAAAGTCGAAAGCTTACTCGCACCTATGAATACATAGTAGGGATGCTCATGCGGTACGAGTTGTTACAGATTCAAGCAATGTAATACTATGTAAAAAACTGTATTTTTAGGCATATTTTATATTGCACTGCAGTATGTAATACATAGAAATAAGTATTCACAGTAAAATTGTGATATATTTGGCCTACGCCCGAAAAAAGGAGTTGGATAAGGGATGGGAAATAGGCCATGTGGACTGAATCCTTCAATACTAAAATAGCTATAATGAAGAAAGACTTAATTGAAAAACTTGACTGTTACGCTCGAAACGATTCAATCGAAACAGTAACTTATATTAGATGGAAAAGGAAAGACGAAATCTATTCGGCAGGGGGAAAAGAAAACTTCCCTCGCTGGACTCACGGTTCACTGATGGCGGTCGTTGGATATTGCGCGCACGATTTCCCGTCTAGATTCGACTCCTCTTTTTGCATTTAACCATCCTTCGCGTTTTCCTGCGCCAAAGTTTTCCTTTCGTACAAAGGAATCCCACCCACTGGCTTCTGCGTATTTCCACAACATCAAGAGAACTAAACACTGAAGAGGCACCTGAGAAATGCATGCTACTTATTAAGCTTATAAAGATATGTAACTAGAGTAAAATGACGAATGAGAATTGGATTAATTTGAAGGAAAATTCATTTTGAGTAAGTAATTACACAGCTAATGAAAACTTGTGATTTACTGTGTTGCAGGCGGTGTATTCGTTGTCTTACTTTGTGGCTTGGCTCTTGCTATCCTCGTTGCTATCCTCGAGTTCTGTTGGAACTCAAAGAAAAACGCTCAGTCGGATCGCGTAAGTATTTTTTAATTATTCAAGTATCTATTTATACATATTTATAAAATACACATAAAATCTCGTCGCATGATTAATGGAAAGTGGTCATGACATTATAGATGCATATATATCTTCAATCTGAAAAGGAAACATGACACCTTGAAAATTCGTGATAGATCGGAAGTAAACTTCTTAGAGTCGTGTTTAAAATATTCAACACAATTATTATAATACATACCGAGAAAAAAATTACCTAGTCTTTTGGTATTTCTAACGATCTATCAGGAAAAAAATCTGCATGATATCAAAAAGTAGTTGATGTAAATATATGTGTCTTCTATTTTACTCGTTGTGCAGCTTTATGTAACGCTCCGTTGATAAACATTCATACTTGATTATCCTTTATAAGTTTATATTATTACGAGCGGTGTAAACAAAAGAAGAAAGAGTGCTATAATTGTTGTCATATTTGAAATAGTCTCTATGTGCTGAGATGGCTTCAGAACTTCGCTTCGCGATACGTTGCGGTCCACGGCAAAGACCCACTGCAAAGTGTTCTTCTGCAACAACTGAGATCATGTCTTGTAGTCATTGCAGTCCACATTCCTCAATGCAGAGAAGCCGTTATTATTCTGGAAGTCAAGAAGAAACAACTTATATTCCGAGCATCGAAATGCCGCGATTAAATGGTGTAAGTCCTGTCCCACAAGACAGACCGACAGAAAGACTCGGTAATCATTTTTTCCGAAAGACTACTAAAAATATTAAAATAATCGAAATTTCAGTTCATTATGCTTTGGAGAATTCTTAAATTCGTTTCTATATTTAATTCTAAAAGAATTACGAAACTTTTTCGGTGTCTTAAATCGTTTTTATAAGCCTTTTTTTCGTAAACTATATAAAGTTACACCATAAAAAATTGTTGTACAAATTTTTCGTAAACAAAGTGAGTATTTATGAGCAATATTCACTCTCACACATATATGGCAGTTTAACAAAATCATTATTGTGCATATACTCATTGTTGTGTAAGTGTTTGCACACAATTTCCGTATGATGCACGCTCACTGTTTAACTTTGTAAACAAATATTATTGGGCAAGATATTTTCTTTTGTTATTCCCATATTTATATTCCGTATGCAATATTTTATATATGCGTGAAAAAGTAATTTACTGATATACTACCGCTGATACACGCTTCTCTGATTTTTACTTTTATTTCTTTCTCCTTTTGATTGGCAGGAAACAGTTTATGCAGCTGCCGCAGATCCACCAATGTATATAAAATGCTTGCCCAACAATATAACACTGCACGTTTAACTTCTTCTACCTATAAGCATTATATTTCAATTTTTTTCTTGGACATTAACTGTAATATAGACGCAGAATATTTGAAATACTACTTTCGATCAATAATTAACTTCTAACAAAATCTACTTTTTCATAAATTTGGTAGAAAGGAATTCAATTTTCAATTAATGGGAGATGATTATTTAACTTTTCACTTTTACTTTCACTGTTTGGTTTTTCACTTTCGTCCTTAACATAAAATTCCTTAGTGAAAGAATCAGAAACTTAAAGGTGCATTCCAATTTCTCTCTTTCCTTAAACACACATACATACCTAAAAAATCTTATCGGAATGTTTCTTGGTATAAATTAAGGATACTATTACACATATCTATTTGTTACATATTAATGTGAAGAAGCATGCTGAATATATGTATGTAGAACGTCTTTAAAAATATAAGAATTCTGATTCTCTCACAGTTATATGAAGATGTTTTATGAGCCTTGGGAGGAAGCTAACAGGGGAAATTTTTAGCAGGAAACTGGTGCATTAGCGATGACGGAGATGAAGAAATCATTGAGCTTCGATCAAGTGACAGCGGACCATGCAGGGAACACCTAGCACAGGCTTCATTCTCAACATCATCAACAGCACCACCACTCTTGCAAAAACACGCCCACGCACACGCGTCATATACACTGCCACTCACATCCTCACAATCACAGTCACAGTCACAGTCACAGTCATACGCACAAACATCAACATCTCCCGAGGCAGAGGCGGGGATCTTCAGGCATCGCTGTGGGGCAAGGTTCGTATTTGTTTGCAAATGACCAGTCCTATCATAAAATATTGATCTTGGTTTGCCAATCTCCTAGAATTTCACGAAAACCTTCAAAATACCTTCAAGTTCTTGAATACGTTAATACTCTTAAAATTCCCTCGAAAATTCCTCTCTAAAAAAAGTGATGTAACGAAATGTCTGGAAAAATCATGAACTCAGTAACAATAAAATGCTTTTGACAGGAGGTGACCACCCTGAAAGTATTCTTTGGAGGTTCGACTGCGACCTGGTAGGTGAACCGGACGTAGTAATATCGCCACCTCCACCCCCGCCTCCTCCACCATCTGCCTCTGTTTCGAGAACAACAACCCTTTGACCAATACTAGAAGAGGTGCCAACAGGTGTACCCGTCCAAAATGAATTACCTACTCAAGCTTCTATGGTGATCATCAATGTTGATCAAAAAGAGACCTGTTTATAGCGCACGTAGTCACCGGGAGAGGTTGCAAGTTAAAAAAAAAAAACAAGAAAACCTACCCCGGTAGTTCAGTTACAGTGAATTCTTAAAAGAATACGATTGGTTATTTTGAACATTAGAGGAACTGCCTCGCCAACTGTAAAATAAAACAAGTTGAGATATCAACTTGTAATAATTGAGTTGAGATAAAATATCTTTACCAACGAGTAATCGAAAAATCAAGATATTATAAAATTGTGTAAATAGTTGATTTGTAAGTTGACAAAATTTGTGATAAATTTACACCTAAGATCTCAATGAAATAGCATTATGAGAAATAAAGTGTAGAGTAATCAGTGAGAAGAATTTGAAAAACAATTTTATCAGACAAAAGGTTTAGCTTATTTATTGAGGATTGAAGGTAAAATGCGAAATGTAAGAGTTAGTCAAAACTTTGATGAATTTTTAAGGTATTTTATGACTTGGACCAATTTCAGCATTGCCATTAAATATTATAGCTTCAGTCGATTTAAAAAAACACCTCTAAATAATTTAAAAACTGTATTATTTCAAGCTCTTTAAAATAACATATCTTAAAATTCATTTTTAATCTGATGATTTATTCGATGAATCTAAACTCGCTCTTCTTCTTTTGCATCGATAAATAATTTTACGATTACCTGAAAATAGTGGAACAGGATTGTAAATTTGTAAAAAGAGTTAATGTTTCTGTCCTTTTGTAAAAACGTCAACTCTTCGGTTTTAAACAATTGTTTTTATAATCAATACTCAAAAAAATCATCATTAAAGAATTACTGCAACTGTATCTATTACTTTACACTCATATATGAAGTTACAATGCTCATGTACATAATTTTTCTTGAATTTTTACTGTAAATTATTTTTCATAAACTTAGTCTATAGTTATCACAAAGAAGACTGTTTAGCGAAGTCAAAATATAGAAGAAACTTGTCGCGATATCCGTGGATTGTTATCTGTGTATCTGTGTACCTTTTACGTATATAAACTAGAAAAAAAGTATGCGGGCATACCTTGTGAAATTAAAAATCTGATTAGTAAAAAGTTCGATAAACATTTAACTCCTATTGAACTCATCTAAGCAAACGAATATTTTAATTTACCTACCAATATTCGTGTATCATTTTCATATTTATCTAGTTTCAGTTGGCTAAGTTTAAAAAGGATTCTGTAAATTATAATTGAAGAATATTTCAATTAAAAGCTTCCTTTATAGACATAGGTGTATGAAGAGAAAAGACCAATTACCTTACAAAAACATTGTTAATTTCTTATTATACGGTGAAGGGCACTGCAGGTGCATGGGTTCAATATACGAATATATATCTAGGTATGTGTGTGAACACACAAACATATGCGCATAAATGTAAGGTGTGTAGTCACGTTTAAAAATCCTCAATCATATTTTGACACAACTGAAATTATATGAACTATGTTGTGTAAATGAAACAAGAACAGAATCAATTTCCCTCGATTTTAGTGATAAATCACGAGTGTCGTAAAAAAACTTGTTTTTTTGGGTGTTCTTTAGTCTAAAAAATTTCAAAATGGGGAAAACTACTATGTACTACTACTAAATTTTGATAAATTTACTGATAGTTATTTTCCATTGTATAATTTAAAATATAGTCTAAATTTCAAAAGGATCCAATAATAACTCAAAATGTAGTCTAATTTAGCATTCAATTTGTCTCCATATTGAATTTTATACAATAGGGAACACTCTCATATATATATATATATATATATATATATACAAACACAGAGAAGAGACATAGACTCATTTATATCCTGATTCCGGTATTACAAACAATTAATATTGCAAAAATCTGTAATAAAAATATATCCTTTTTTCTGTGAATATTGTAAATTATATTATTAAATTTGTTACATAGATCGATTGTTCTAATTCTAATGAATTTATCAATTTGCGACTTTAAGAGTGTTGAATGAGTGAACTAGTATATAAATTAGTAGTAGAATGAATTATACATATACATGTAAGAACAAAAGATAAAATAATGTGCAAGTTTCAATGCAACGCGCAAAATGACAAAGAAGGAACAACGCGTCTATGTGAAAAGAAAGAATATTTGCGATTTATTTCACATTTTTATAAATCTTGCCAAAATATCCAAGCTGCCAAATGTATTCAAGGAGCAGACAAAATGCTTCTGGGGTTCCATATGTTCTACGAAATATGACCAACTATTGTAAATATTTATTAATTGAACTACAAAACACTTTTAGTACTTAAAAATTTCTAATTGTTCTTTATTTTTGGCAAGTAATAAAAATGATTTAAAAATCTTATAAATATATATTATCCTGTACACCACAAAGTGTAAATTTTAATTTTAAATTCAATTTACGTGAGTTATGATATATTTAACAAAATTGTAAAATACTCAATGTGAATGATATTTTTAGCAAAGAAACTGTTAATAAAAATCAGTTTCTTTAATTGTTGATTAATAAAGTCGAAAATATCAGATAAGAAAATTGTTAAAAGCTGAACTGGATTACTTCTAAAAGAAAAATACTTTAATTGGCATCTTATTTACATTTCACAATGTCAAGATTATGTTCTTTAAATAACCACTTGTGTAAATGACGATGACATGAAAGTAAAGGTTTGCAATAGTTTTCAAAGCGTTTTATAGTTGAATACATTGCAGAGTGTGCTTCTGAAATGTGTAAAATAAATTTCGCCGAAAAATCACCTCGAGAATTCCCTAAATACTTTGTCTATATTAAAATAAACTTGAAATAAGTAATTGTTTGAATTTCAGAGTCAGTGATTGCAAAATTCCACTTTCCCTTATTCTATAAAAATGAACGAATCATTTATTATATATTAGAAAAACTGAAATGAAAATTATCTATTTAAAATTTACTTATCAAAATTTAAGTCTCAAAAAATTATTTATTATGTTACATATATTTTTTATCGGGAGAAAACACTACTTTCAATCAGTATACCTTTTTATCAATTTGAATTGAATTCGTAATTACAGTCCGTAGTATGTCAGCGGATGTCGCCTCATTGCTTCAGGAGAGCATAAAAAAGCTGCGCGAAAAAGGTTGGTGAAAGAAATTCGGTGTATAAATGAGCCATCTTTCTCCCTCGATTAACGATCCACGAACACTTCCCACTTTTTCTCTAATCATTAAAGCTTCTGAAATGAATGTCGACTATGCACTTTTCCCCAATCTAAAGATTTTAATCCAAATATCAAATCAGTGGAATCTTTCTATATCATCTCTTGCTCTTTTTAAAATTCTTTCGGTCAGTTTATAAAATTAATTTTAATATTAAAAGCTATTACTTGAAATCTATTATCTCTTCATTAAAAATGATAAATATTTAATTTAATATTTTAACTAGTGTAGCCTCTCAAATGGATATACAGTAGATATTAAGATCTACTGATTACCCTTAATTCATTTTCTTGAAGTGCAGAAAGACTTAATTGATGAATTAGCTCATAATTTACAGAGTTTAATGGTTTCAATTAAACTTTGCTAGATAGCCATCATATTCTTTCACACATTTTTTTTCACCCTGAACGATTAATCACTTAAAGCGGGCGTTAAATGGGTCATCTTAGAATATAATCTGCTAGTCTATCATCCTTTCTTTCATAGCTGGATGATTTTTGAAGAAAATATTTTCCTAATAGCTCTTTCTCTACTTAAAGAAAATGATTTATTTTTAGGGAGATCAAGTATTATTTTTAAAAATGTGATTCGTAAATCACATATAGTAATGTAAGATTTTTAATTGTTTAAAAATCTTTTCATAAAGCAGTTTCAAAAGTTTATTTGGAAAAAAGTACTGAGTCCTGTACAGGAAATTTTCAGCTGAGATAGACTGCTATGCATACATAAATCATATTCACTAAATAGAATCAATAAATTATAAGCAATGTTATGCATATAATTATAGTTTAATAAAATTTATATTCAAAATTAAGTTTCTGATATTTCTATTGCTGGAATAAAAGAACTTGAAGTACCTGTTTACCTACAGGAGGTGAACTACCTAAAGTCGATAAACAGGAGAACATAAAATAACATTTAAAGCATCTACCATATGAGATGATAACTAATCAGTTGGTCTGTATTTCAAACTTCTTCACACACTTATTTATTTTTCTATTCATTCAGTTTAAACATAAAAAAGAAAGATCAACCATTAACTAAATGAAGAACACTATCTCTAGTAATACCATATTCTTTCAGTGTAATTTGTAGACGATCCAATCTTTTTGATTCATATCTGCAAAATAAAAATCAGATATCAGAATATTTTTGTAAAATTAATTGATTCGTAAAACTTTTGAGTTTGTCTTCTCTAGACTCTATACAAAAATTGTCATATATTCATAAAAAAAATATGTGAAAAAAGGAATATTACCCATTGGTAACAATGTGATACTTTTTCAAACTGGAACGAGTTTTCATGATGGTTTTGTCTAAAATATGATAAAGTCTAGCAATTGTCTCATCAGCAGATATATGTATAAGGTAGATTGTTCCTCCATTTAAAGATCTGACTTTCAAACGAAGTTCCTTGCTGCCGGTAGATGGTTGGTTTATTTGGAGAAGAGATGGCAGCTAATCAAAAAATATTAAAAGGAATTAATCCTTTTTAAACAAATTTGTTTCAATCCAATTATTTTTTTATTCGTACCCCATTTTCGCTATTAATCACAACAGATTTCGCAACACGAGGTGTGCGAACCGCAGAAGTTGTAGAATTTTGCCGTTTTAAGGAACTAATAGTATGAATGACAGGTTTTTTTTCAGTTTTAGGCAACTGATAACTTGGTGAACGTTTCTCTGTGTAAGGAAGATCAGCAGATCTCGAACGAAATTTAGAACCCCTGTTAAAAGTAAAAAAAATTCCAGATACGAAACACCTGATGACTAAACATCTTGCTTATAAACATTGACATATACCTTGGAGAACGATTAGTAGATAATCGTTCACTGTCACTTGAATGTCTTTTTTCGTTGCATTTCAAGTAAGAATCATCTCTCATTGAAAGCTGACACTCGGTATTTTTAGTCGCAATTTCTCGAACCTATATCATTGTCTGGTATTATCATGAATAATCAACTTGCATATGTAATTACAATCTCTTTTCTCAATTCTTACCTTAGATCTTCGACTACTAAGAGCGAGTTCAGCATTAATATGCGACTGAAGGTGAGTATCTGAACAATTATTATTATGCGAAGCCAATATTTTACATCGCAAATTTGTCAAATCAAACGACGTGAAAGAATCCGTTTTTCTTCTCGTTTTCAAATACCTGTGTTCACCAAAATTAGAAAATTTGATAAAATTACGATTTTCGATAAAACCTAAACCTTACCCACGATGACTAGAAAAATCTCGTGAACCAGATTGCAAATTGCTGTCTCTACTCGTATTCATAGGAGTCTGTAGGGTTGATCCGGGCCAAGAATTCGCTGATTTATTGACTGAAGTCCATGATTTAAAATGAGAGGAACCTTGCTTTCCTAATCGATAGCCATGCCCTGGGAAATCACCTCCATCCTTCACGTAAGTTTCCTTCCTGTGATCTTCGACCTGACGTTGATCAGAATTGAGTTCAAGTCAGACACTGTGTGTCAGGATCGTTGCAAGTAGTCACCTTCAAAGGTACCCCATTTGGATAATTGTTTTGAAACTCTGAAGGAAAATACCCATCTAGGATATCACGAATAAAGTATTTCGTCAGTGGATCACTGTAGGAACGTAATCGGCCTCCTTCAACTATCAATCCATTTTTGTAGAACTTTAGATTCATGCATTTTGGCATCTTATAATCATGAAAGAAATTAGTTCAAAATCTTAAAAAATTTGTGTAAATTTAGGGCACGTGATAATTATATATCACAAAGTAAAAATATAATAAAATGTTATAATATTAATTATTTACTTTAAACATTGCACCTGCGCCATCCTGATTGTGTTGTACCTGAACTTCATCTTTACCTGCTGCAAGATTCAGATCCTCAATATTTGCTTGCAGTTGACTGTAACAACCATCTATGTAATCTCTGTATTTTCAGATAAAAGTAATGAAAATAAGCTTTAAGATAATTGTTTTATAAATTAAAATATGATTCAATAACAAAGTATTCAATTACTTTGAGAGTGCCTCGGAAAGATTAGATTTGCTGTTTGGACCCCCAACCCATACCAAACCATAATCAGCGAGAAATTTCTGTAACGTAGTGTTTTATTAGTTTTTTATAATCTTTCCATTTTCTTTATTTAACAATTGTCATATACCTCCATTTCGGAAATCCTACTCTCCAAGGTACAACATCTTTTAGAAAGATATTCTGATTTTGTTATCTGATTTCGAAGTTCTTCTTCTTCCTTCTTATGATTCGACTCCTGAATTTTGTTTTTAGTCTGTAAATCTTTATTCTATAAATAAAAAGCAAATCAAACATTAAGATTTTTAAGTTTCTAGTAAATTATATTTTCTCATCTTCATATTTATCAGTTGAACTTGTACCTTACGTTTTAATGCCCCAATTTCTTGGTCCTTCAATTTTAAACGCTCTTCTGATTTTAAAAAGATCGACTGCATTTTCTGAATTTGATTAGTTGCAAGGTATAATTGTTTTGTTAGCATACCAATCAATTCAGTTTCTACAAATAATAATTAATGAAATTATGCAAAAAGAAAAAAAATTGATTTATCATAAATGATTGATCATTCTTGATAATTTCTCGTGATGTCATTTTTAAAAAAGATCTCATTTTCTGATACATAGTATGAATAATAAAATTTGATGAACAACTTCAACGACTCTTTATTAATTGAGATTTCATGTAGATAAAAATTAAATTAAACAAATATTTAATACCTTCTTCAGCGTTTTTTTTAGCCTGTGAAATAAAAGTTTTGGACGGATGTTGATTAAGATTTCCGAGATTTACATACGTATTGGGACTCTATAAAATATATCAAAATAGTTTATACGAAAAATACTTTTTATTGAGTTCAATAATATCACAATCTTTTAAGAAAAAACTTTTCAAAAACACAAACCTCTTGATCAAAGTTTAATAATGTGTTAATATTCATCAAAGTCTCATTAAAGTTTGGCTTTGTCTCTTGTGAGAATTTAGACTTGGGTTCTTCAGGCAAACTTTCTAATTTTAAGAAACTAGAAGCAGCTGATGATTCTTTCATTATCCTAAATTAACATTAATAAATAAAATAAAATTAGCATAGGTTAAACAATTTTTAATGCAGAAGAAGGATAAATCAGAGACAATCTTAAACTTATACATTATATAATTAAATTATAATTATAATTTTTAAATATTGCAACTAAGTAAATAATAGTAATATTAAATACTTGTCAATATAGTTCGCAGAAGATTTTGGTGGTTGTTTTGATATTTTCTTTCTTGGTAACGTTGATGCATTCTTATTACTCATTCTGACGATAAAGTTATTTATCAATGTGTTTGAAAACATTTACATTCAACAATTTCTCTTTATTATTTACAAAACTAAAATCCCAAGAATGTTTGCGAACCAAAAGTGAGAAAAAATCGAAAGGATGTGTCGTCAAGGACAAAATAAAAGATAATTATTACTTTTTCAGGGTTATAATAAAAAAAGACTTTGATGTTATCACTCTCGATACAAATCTATGCAAACTTCATGAGGAATGACTAAATTAAATTCAAAAGTCTCAATTTTTAAACCAATCTGCAAACGCTTTCGATTTATACCTTATTTATATCAAAATCTTGAGTTTCAAGCGTTTTTAATTAAAAATTGTACCATCTTGACTATTAAACTCCTTACATTTCCTCTAGGATAAATTCATTAATTGAGAAGTTGATAAAAAAAAAACTCAGAAATAGATCTTCAGGGTTTTTGACTTTATCTGGCTTAATATTTTCAATAATAGATGTAATTACAAAAATATGTAGTAAAGGTAGTTCTGTCCGACTTTATCGATTTTTTTTACACCCCCGTTGTCCTACTTTTCGAAAATTACTTTTGTTCACCCTAGTTTTTCTAGATATGAGTCTTAATAAAAGATCCTTCTCACCACTCTAGCAATGATAATGGCACAGAATGTTTTATTTTTAATCTTTGAGTAATTAAACATATTTTTTTAATTACAAAGTGATTATTTTAAATATGCCGCCAGCGCCAGTGTTAATTCTTAATACGCAGAATCAAGGAAGATAAAACCTCAGCACCCTCATTGATCGCTGAAGTACGAGTAGATATCTTGGTTCTGTAGGTCACGTGACGTATGACGTGCACAGTAGTAACGTGACGGGCAGTCAGCCAGATCGAGGTCGTATCCGTACCGACATTTTATATTCGTACACTGTAATCTCCAATGTCAACGTTAAAACATTCTCTAAACTTAGAATCTCTCTTCAAATACCTTATTATTCATCTCAACTAGTTAGTGAATGAATTTCTGTTAATGATTTTTAACGTGCAACTCATGGAACTTTAGTGCTTGTTGCCGGTGTAGCACGTGCATCGAACCGAAGAAACAATGTCAAAAAAGATGGAGACGGACGCATTAGTAAAAAATGTTACTAAGCATAAAGACGTATCAAAGGTAAAATAAACAATGAATAATTGAAAAAACTTATATGATGATTTTACTTGCAGTATTCAGCTTTCTTAAGTTGTGTCCAGTCAATGCAATTGTTACATTTTGTTATACATTACATTTATCTTTTCATTTTTTCGTCTGCTTATTGTTATGTCAATAATTACACCCATGAAAATTCACAATCTATAACTGGTATACATTCCGACGTATGCATTATTATCTACTTATAATTATATACTAAACATAATGGAGAAAACAGGAAAAGTGTACCTGAACTTTGTACTTTACACAATTTTGTACAAAAAACTATATCTATAGAAAATGTGGAATATGTATTTTATATTGAGATTCAAAATTTAATATGAAATCTTTAGTATATTTCTCTTTTATATTATAAGCGTATTTTCAATGTAAACATAAAAAGAACAAGTCATGCGATATTGCAATTAATGTAATTATATATGTACATTTGTGCAATGCTTTTTTTAATACTGTATGAACACGTAACGAATATTGCACTCTGAAGAAATATTTTCGTTTGTCACGAATGTGAGTATGTGTTTTCAGAAACATAACTGGTGTATTATATAAAGTAAAATTCATAGAAAGGGTGTGACGGATATATATAATTGTATACTAGTCTATATATATATATATATTTATATATCATATATAGTATATTTACCATAACGTGCTAAAATAATCCCCATAGAATGTCTAATTTTAATTCCATTCATATGCTAAATTTATCAATTTGTACACTATACAGATAGTGAAATACATTGCACGTCGATTGCACTATTGTATATATGCACAGTGCAAACAGAAAGCAAAACGCAAGGTCAAGGTTTTCCTTCTTACGATTGGCACTTCCTTCAATCCAAATTGAGGTATTAATTGTTATAAAACATCAAGATTTTACCAAAATTCGAAGATTCATATTTTGTTATGTCATCTATAATTTGAGAAATTATGTAACTTCTCTTATAGTCATTTTTGTTTCTCGGATATTTAATTCCATATGATGATATCTAATGTTAACTAATGTTTTAAGGATACTTAGGTTCATTTATATTTAATCTAAATTAGTTGGTCCAATGAATTCAATTGGTAGATTACTGAAGTAGATGCTAGTTTTATCAATAACCATTCAATTTATTATCCCCATACAAATAAAATGAGTACTATATTACAAAACTGCAATATTAAAGACTCTAAATTAAACTAAAATATTAAATATTAAAATTGTTCTTGCTTGGAACAACAAGAAATGTTTAGTATAACACATGTATTCCAAATAATGAAAGTGTATTTGGAAGTCCAGTTTTTTAAATCATCCACTTTAATAGAATCAGAATGTCTTATAAGAATGCTAATGAAGCACAAACACAGTTTGATCATTGTTCCCAATGATTTTTTGTTGGACAACGAACCAGTATCACGCGCCTTGTCACGTGCTAAATTGACCACTTTAATTTTATTTGAAGGAACAAATTATGCTGAGACGAGCTTTATTAGATTATCACGTGCCTCAATGAATCTAGAATCAGAATGATAGAAAAATTTGTTTAAAACTACTAAAGTACAGTAAATGTTTGTTAATAATTATAAACAAATACACATATTTTTTTAATCATTAAAGAACATCCGTCTGATATGGACCTTTTTTTTTATGAATGTGACGTCAAGTTACAACGGGGTAAGCTGGGCGGATTTTCATACGAGATTCATTAATGTGATAACGCAATCATAAAAATGGTATGGTGGGGTTAATTAAAGATAGACACCGCTTTCAAAGAATGTTTAATTCGAACAACTCCGTGAATCTTCATTTAGTTCGAAATCGTCCGTTGCTGTAGCACGTTTCGTGAGTGTCTCTTTTAAAGATACAGTGTCATTGAAAATTCCTTTCAAGTAAATAATGACGCATATGTTTTCATTTCCAATATAAAAATGATAGTGGATCTGTCCAAAAAAAAAGACATGGGAATGTGCACGCGGCTATAAAAAATGTGAAATCGCACACCACAATTACGTATAATAGGTAATGCCGGTCAAGTTACTTATCAAAATACAGCAACTTCGTAGTTATAGAAAATAAATTTTCATTAAAATATAAATATATTTAGATGAAAAATATTCTGAAAATAGAGTTGCATAAAAATTGATATGAATTTAAAACTATCTAAAATTATTCGTATGTAACATTTTTTATTGTCATTGAACCTTGATAATGACCACAATTGTTTTAACTGATATTGTGAGTCAGGCTTTCTCAAGAATTGTGTGCTTTCTCTAAAAATACAAAATGAATTATTTATTATAAATCAAAAAATTCTATAATGTTATACAGGTTTTACTTTTACTCTTAATTATTGACATACGGTTTCCAAGCCTTCATTTATTTATAAATGCAATGGAACTAAGTGCCACCAAGCATGCACCAATGTTGCCACGTGTTCGTTTTATCAAACACAGCTATTGTTTTAATTATCATGTACTTCCTTCTGTACCTTGATATACGTTACATATTTCCTATTAAAAATTTTTTAACGCTTAAAGGTCTCATTGAGAAATGTGAACCTGTAGTAAAATACTTCATATCGACTTGAATACCATTTGTCTTTAATCATCAAAACACTTTTACGTTCTATACCTTTTCATTATTAATTAAGTGAAAAGTGTGTCTTTAATGGAACTGAATCAATAAAATTTAGTCATTTTTACAGTGAATAAACACAACGTGAACGTTAATCAATATTATCGACTGAATATAGGAAGGCTAAAGTCCATGTTATTAGAATATGGTACATACCATAAGTTGCACTTTTCTTTAGTTATTGTTTCATAGTTATTGTTTCATTATCTAATTCAATGGTTGTTTCAATTATTATCGAGTTATAACTCGATAATAATAATTCGAACTTAAGCTAAATAAGCAATAATTTCATATTCTCTCTTACACTCGTCATTTCTTTGAAGTTCTAATCAATTCTTATAGTCATGACTTTCTGCGACCCCCAGACAAAGTGACACGATTGATACGAAACTCTTTAATTATTCATTTGAATACTAAAAATGTAACTCTCACTTTTATCATTAAATGCATGTCAAGGAATAGTAAAGTCACTTATGTATATGTAAATAACAATAACTATACATGATTTAGAATAAGGAGAGACATGACTGATGGGATTTAATTTTCAATTCTATGCGAAGCTTCTGAATTAAACATTCTTCTGCCCTTTTTAAGATCATTCCAGAGTTCCCCTATTTTAACCAGGAATTTCTATACCGCTTTTATGATCTTCGTGTTGGAATTTTCCATTAGTGCTTATAAATTGAGTTACTGACAAACCACATACTTATCTCTTCAATCAATAAAAAGGTTCTTATTAAATAAAGTTCGATAATGAATAGCAGAATGAAGAAATATCTACTATAATATTTTTTGGGGTTCAGGGATCTTTAAGAAAGTAGCATGTTTTTAATTTAATCGAGGTATAAATTCTTAAAATGGAGAATTCGTAATAGATTGAATGACAGCATAATTTTTTACACAAACAAGAAAATAAAGTTTCATTATGAACAAAAAATAATGTGTTATGAGAAATTTATGGAAATAATGTGCCAATTTTACAAATTTCAACGTCATTCTGCAGAAAATGGTAAGAACCGAACTCAAGGCAATATCGCTTAATTGTCGCAATTATTTACAAATGAGTGAATGGCTGTTATATAAAGTAAAAGACGGACATTCGACTAAGGTTTGAATATATTGCACGTTATTGCGATTCATCTGCCAGTTATAACATTCCGAGAATCAAGATAATGCGGCCAACGTCAAGTTTTTCAAAATGCATATTTAGTTCACAAACTATAGGTGATTACACACATTTAATGATCACTTAAATACATGTACACTTTAATACGAAGTTATTAATATTCACTTTGTATAAGACTCAATTTAAATTCAGATGAAATATGAAACTGGCAATATAAATTACAGTGATGATTAATCGTGTTGAGATTTACATAAGATTAAGAAATCTGCAACTCAATAAATGATCAAAAATATCTAAAATTTCATTCTGTACGAAAAGATATCCTGAAATATTCTCAAATATCCCATTATATTTCATAACATCTAATATATTTTACAAGAAACTAATTCCTTGTGTTGTATTTTTTTCTATTTTTTCTGTCTTCAGAATCCAAGGTGATCTTCGTTGTGCAGCACAATACACAATTTCTGCCGAGAAGTATCATCAAAATCAGTAATCGAAATGGAAGAATCTCAAAGGTATGTAAATTTTCCACTTTTATCATAAAAATGTATTTTTTATATTATTTAGTTAAAACATTTATTGTTTTTAGTTACGAAGATCCTGATATACATGAACAACCACCAAAGCATATGTTTCGCAAACTAGTCGGTAAGAAATAAAAAAGATGGTCCAAATTAACTTAAAAAATCCTAGATGTATCTTCTAAACGTGTCTTCTTTAATTTCTGTACTATAGACATGGTACCAGCACGAGTGGTTCTTTATTTTCTCTCATTTTCTGGATTCCTCGTCTCTTTCATGATGAGAATGGATATAAATCTCACAATGGTAGATATGGTTAAAGACAAAGGCACCAATGATAGTAGAACAACATCGAGTCACTGTTACGTATCCACTAATTTATCTTACACCTCGATGGACAATATTACAAGCGATAGAAATAAGGTATGTTCCATAGGTTTCAGCAAATCCAAGAACAGTTTCAGGAGACACCCTATATTGCAAAAAAATGCCATTTTAATTTGCTTATCAATATTTTTTATATACTGCGTAATATATATTTTATTGTGCTTTATCTAAATAGGAAGGAGAATTTGATTGGAGTCCAACAATCCAGTCAACCATTATAAGTTCTTTTTATTGGTGCTACATTCTTTCACAAGTAATTGGTGGAGTCCTCACACAATACTTTGGCACAAAAACTGTTTTTGGTGGCTCTCAATTACTTACAGCGATTTGCAGTTTACTAATTCCAAGTGCAGCAGAGCTTCACTACGGAGCAATGATAGCTCTGCGAAGTATACAAGGTGTTGCAAGTGTAAGTACGAAAGCTTTCAATTAAAGTTGACTGATCGGCAGCGTAACTTTAATTTTGTCAATTATTTTCTGTGGAAATGAAAATAATTCATTTTACAATGAATTTTCAATTTGGCTCTCATCCACATTTCACAGATATTGTTGAGTAGGCCAAGAGTGAGATTTGCTCTGGGATCGATATTTGCAAAATGAAGCCAAGAAAGTTAAATTTATATGTAATACTTTCTTTAATTTCCAACTTTTCGTAAAGCAGAATATAGAACATTTTATAATAAAGTTAGGATTCCTGCCATCTCTTAAAGCTACATCCTGTAAACTCCTATTTTATAAAAAATATATTTACAGGGACTGACATGGCCAGCCATGTATGCTATTGTTGGACACTGGATACCACCCGTAGAACGATCTCGCTTCATGTCTTCCTTTCAAGGTAATATTAAATGGAATGATACAACAATAAAACGATGATGATATTTAACGCTCTTTGTGTGTTACAGTGAAACTTCAATACACTCATATGTTCAATCAGAATTAAAATTTTGAATGGAAACATGTAATATCAAATTGCAGCAGGTGCACACTTATAAATGTGCTATACAGATTTTTTTCAGATAAACACGCTAATACTCGTTCGCTTTTACTAATGACGCACTTTTTTCAGTCTGCGAAAGAATGTTTTTCGTGACCTCTTCTTATTTTGCAGTCAAAATTCAAATCTAGATCCAGACATCGCGAGTATACATTGATATTTTCTTGATTGACATTGACATTGGCTTTTATTCATTCAGATCCACGAGGTTGAATTTGCCGGATCGAGGGGTATACTCATCAGCAACCGCTCAACAGCATGAGAATGGCAGAGTATACTTCCAGCTGGTAGAATTAGCCGAGGTCCACATTTCTGCTACAGACTAGACATCGTTATTATCATTTTTTAAGTTAACAGAATTTCTTCAACTACATCTTTATTTATTTACAAAATGAATCTTGATTCTTATTTCCAGTTGCTTTTTCTATTTTTCTTCCTTCGAATAGTGAACATTTCATACTAGTAGCAAACCGTATACCTTGGGCTAAATATACAAATAATTTTTCATTTGTTAAATTACATATCAACCACAATTTTCAACCCCCCTTACCCACCTCCTTTTTCCAATTCCTTTTTCGAACTGTTTAGACTCGACCTAATATGAATTGTTCGCTTGTACCTCTCAGATTTGCAACATAAATGAACGTTAAATAATTAAATGAAGGGGGAGTATTAATTTTTCTTTTACTCTATTTAAATATTTTTTATGCTTTTACTTTGTACATCAAATAATATAAATTCTATACTTTCTGTAATCTGTAGATATAAAACCAGACTTTATTTTACTATTGTTATTAAAATTGAATATTTTGATTATGAAGTTACTAAATTCAGGCATTGACCAAATTTTGAAAAATGGACTACACGTAATAATAATGAATTAATAATTGAGATAATTTTTGGAAGACAATGCCGTGTTAATTTTTGAAAAAATATTCATATTTAAGGAAATGTAGAATAAAGTCTACATAGGGTTCATATCAAAGTCGTATGTACATATATTATAAAGAGCTTATCATTTTGTCAGTTGCAGGTATAGAAGTTTCATTGTCCCACGATTATCAGCTCCACTCTTTAGACATCATTCCCTCATATTAAATATGCATTCGAATCGCTTTTCAGAATATTTGGGATTGTTCGAGAAACTATGCATCACAATTGACGAGTGGTATCAGCCTGGGACCATTCGTTCAACATCATGTTTCAGCTTCTACCGGGTCATGGGGTGAGCTACTCCTAACACCTAGATTATCCTTATTCAGGGTTCAGCATCGGCATTGGCTTGACCTATCCTCTGTGCGGATTTCTGATTGCACACTTTGGCTGGCGAACCGTCTTCTACACCACCGGAAGCATTGGTATCACTTGGTGTATCTTCTGGTACTTTCTTGCCTTTGACACACCCGCATCACATCCAAGGATATCGCAGCAGGAACTTCAGTATATCCAAGGAAGCGTCGGATCACAGGTCATTGGAGAAAGTCAGGTAAGTAAAAGATATCATGATCTATCTCTTCCAAGTGTAGCATCTTGAAATATCTATATCAGAATCTATTATCAGAGTCATTGTTTTATTTTTCAGGACTTGCCCGTCCCATGGAGATCCATATTCACCTCGTGGCCGGCTTGGTCTATCGGCCTTACAACGTTTGGAAGGATTTGGGTGCACTATGTCTTCATCATTTCCGGACCAATGTATATGAAAACCGTCCTAGGATTTAGCATACAAGCTGTGAGTTAAAGACATTAGAGCTGATAAAAGAAATTCTTGTCATGTTTTTACGTTTGGTATCAATCTCTTCTTTCCAGAACGGTATTTTAACTGGAGCCCCCTTCATCTGTAGCTATTTTAGTTCAGTCGTCTTCTGCTACATTGCAGATTTACTGGTTACAAGGCAAATAATGTCCTTAACCAATGTTCGCAAAATATTTACCGCTCTCTGTAAGTTCTTAAAAATATATATACATTATTAAGGGTATGTGATAATTATAATATTGTTCGCAAAAATGTTTCTACAGCACAAGTCGTTCCTGGAATCCTCGTCATTATAATTGGATACTTGGGGTGCGATATTATCTTAGCTCTGGTAGTTTGGTTTATTGCTGTAACTTTAATAACAGCCTCTTATGCAGGTGCGATGGCCAATATTGTTGATATTGCACCAAACTTTGCAGGTAAATTTATATTATACGTAAATTATTCTTTCAATTTTTTTGTTTTTCATTATTTTTCTATACCATACTTGTTTCAAATTTCAGGGCCAGTTCTTGCATTCGCACAAACAATTCACATGTCAGCCAGCTTTTTATCGCCAATAGCAACTGGTCAGATAATTCGTGAAAATGTAAGATCTTTTGTTTAAACTTTGCAAAATGTCGAATCTTTAATCTCAGAAAAAGTAGTATAATCACTAATCTATATATTTTTTATAGCACAATCTCGAAGACTGGAGGACTGTCTTTGGTGTTGCAGGAGTCGTGGCTTGTGGTACATATATTGTTTACCAAATTTTTGGAACAGGAGACATACAACCATGGAATTATCCTGACCAAAAGTATCCTCATTCGGTGCAAGAAGATTGGCAGCCGTTAAATGAATCGCCAAGCAAAAACGGAAAGATCACTTCTAGACGATCTAGCCTTTCTGAATAAAAAATACAGAATTAATGTTACCAAACTTACTTTAAAGTTTAAACATAATGCATCCAGAATCGAAAATTAGTAGGATATATTTTATAAATGCTCAGCAGCGATTTAGAAGACATTTTTTTTAAAGCTCATTTGTTTAGAATGACATTTGAGTGAATACTTTTCTCAAATTGATTATGTGAAAAGTTTTCCATGTGTTAGGGACAATTTATACAAAATATATTGGATATTTTTTAAGGCGATTTAAATTTTAAACAGTCTGATTTAAAATTAATCTGAAGCTTGCTCACTATTTTCTTTTGACGTAATAGTCTCTATATAGATCAAAAAATTTATTTTACTTTATATAATTAAACTACTTCAATCACTTCACTATTACATTAATATCATGGGAATTTATCATATAATCTCTTATCATTCCATGATCTTGTGAATTGTCTCTAAATGTAATAGGAGTGAAAGAATCTCATCAAAATGTCGCTAAGTCAACAAGAGCAATTTTCATTGTTCAATTTTGCATTTAATAATTGTATAATTAAGCTGCTTTCGAGAATTTAATACTTACTGAGAGTTTCACGTTACTCTAAATGATTATTTTACTGTAATTAGCGACGTTTTGAGATACGTTCTTTATTTATATTTTTAATGCAATCTCATGAAGACATATGATTTTATATTATTAGTATTATATATTCTGTTTGACAACCATGAAATATTCATGTGTTATTATTTTTTCCAACATGTCTGCAACAATATCGTCTAGATATTACTACATTATAGTATATGCAATTAATCTATCAAAGTATTTCAGCCAGAACTATTTTTTACTAAAATGTACATGGTATGACTTAGGATTTGACGACTCTAACACATTACTTCATTGTTTAATTTAAGCTATCAGCGATCAAAATAATCTTTTCGAAATTGACGTTTTGGATTTTACGATTGATAATTTAACATAATTATTACTCTTTTCAACTATAGAAATAATTTTAATTCATAAAAATCGTTTCTAATTCAGTTGAAATGAATGGTTAAGGAAAACTACTTATTTTGTAAATGAATGCAATATGTAAATGCTTTCACAATTCATTACTTTGTGTGTATAGTAATACTTGAAAAAATGACAAATTGGAATTCCAGGTTTGAAAAAAACTATTGAGAAGAAATTAATAACAAAATTATTAATAAATTGATTAAAATTCCAGCTATTTCGGTCGTGTTATATCAATTTGTTAATAGTTAAGCCTGAAATATTTTCCCAATGATGTAATAGTACATTTTTATCATCTGTTTATTTTTCTATAACACGGTTTATCGAAGCTCAGAAAAAATATAAAATGAGAAAAAGAATCTCGATATAAATGTAAAAGTAATACATAAATATTAAGAATTCTAGTCAGTACACAAATTTTAAAATCTCAATATCTTCATTCTTCATTCCTGTAGAATAATTTAAAATTCACTAGATTATTAATTTGTTATAATTTAAAGAGAAAAAAAATTTTGTTCAGAACTGACGAACGACTAAATCAAACTATTCAATAAAACAGCCTACAAAGTTTTGGACCGACGTACCATTAAAGACATTAAAGTATTATCTGAGAATATTATAACTTATAATATTACGTAAAAATGCACTCGGTACTTATACATTTATATATATAAAATAATAGATTGTTTATAATAGATAATTATGATACACTAATTTAATCAGTGCCTTCCAAAACCTCAAAACCATAATAAAAAAATCTATATTGAATCGGATTGTATCAAAAAATTAACAGATTACGAAATTTTTTTAGAAGACCGATATTCTGTTAGAAATCTTATTAGTCACTTAGTAAAACGCACATATTCTTTAAAATAAATCTTTTACTCTAAATAACTTCGAATTACTGGAATATTAGTAAAAAAAATTAGATATATGGGATACATTATGCGTAGGATAAATTATATTGTTATTTTATTTTATTTTAAGCACAAATGAAATTGTAGATTGATAAAATTCAGTCTATAATACATATATGCATACTCTATTACAAAAATAGTTATCAGAACGCTCAGACTAAAGTCTATAAATGTAAATTGAGCGCAATAAGATATGGATTGGCATAAGAATTTTGTCTCGAATCTACTATTAGAATTTCTTGTGTTTATAAATAAAAAAAAAAAACTTTACTATATGTATTCAACGTTATTTGTTGTAATCTTGGTATTCAGTCTACGTGATGTAAAGTTTATAATTTTTAATGCACAGTTGCTGATGTATTAAGTATTCATGACTATTATAAAACAATCAAGCATTACTTAAAAAATGTACTATATAAAATAAGTAATTTGAAAAATAAAAGTGTATAATTTTTGTAACAATAAGTAGCTCATCTTTTACCTATTTTCTTTACCCTTTGAATTAAAGAATTTTGCATACCATTTATCATTAGTGTGTATTTTTAATTTATTTTACAAAATTACCAAAGTGATGTTTATAAATTATATAAATACATAACAAAAACTCTATCGGATGTTTGAACTTTACTCTGGTGAAAAGTTAAATTGATAATGTGTACCACATATTTATTCTTATCTTTTCCACCACTAAAAGAAACAGATAGTACACTTTCTTGAATGTTCTTTACTGCAAAAATTTATTTTTAAAACTTCATATTTCTTGCAAAATATTCATCAATAACTGTTGCGTATATATAAAGAAAATGTTATGAACGGAGAAACAGTTGTGAATTAGCTTTGACACCGATAGCCAATATTTCGAGAATGAGGTAACGAACTATACTCTTTTAAACTAAATTAGATATATTATAATATATTAAAATTTATTTTTACAGGCTGTATTTATTTGCAACACTACTAGTTGTAACAATATTTGCATTTTCCGAAGTTTCGGCAAAAAAAAGATATCAAAAGTGAGTGTATATTATTCATATAATTTGCATTACTTAGAATAATATAAATTTAAAAATAAATCATTAAAATTAAAATGTATTTGCAAAAATACATTTTTATACAGCACATTTTGATAAAATTTGATCAATTTTCTTAAACAGAGATCACTCTCCAGAAATTTATGAGAACAAACATCGATCAAAACGACAGGAAGAAATACCAAAGATTGAAACAAATATTGCTAATGAAAAGGACCTCCCGCAAACTGAAAATGAAGAAGCAGAAGAAAAGGTCAAAGTTGAAAAGGAAAATAAACAGCAAGAGGATGTGAAAAAAGAGAAGAAAAGTAAAGAAAATGAATCGAAAGATTCTTCTAGTTCGGAATCGAAAGAATCTGGTGAGAAGAAAGGTAAAACCCGAAGAAGTATTAGACAAAATGCTGATGTTTCGGACAGTAAAAGTGACGATTCGAAAGAAAACAAAAAACTTGTAGCTAGATTAAATAGAATCAGAAAAAGTTTAAATATCATTAAGGAGAATAGCAAATCCGATTCGAGTCAACATAAACAAGTAAAACGCCGAAGAAGAAGTTTAAACTTAAAAAAAAAATCGAACAAAAAGTGATCAGAGTTTTAGAGAAAAATGAATGCGCGAAATTAAATATTATTCGTTGAAATTTTTAGTACACATCCTTAAAGATTTACAATGTATAATTACTGCGTAAATAAATATTTATATTTATGTCATACATTTTCAGTAGCACACTTAATAAACAAATTAATCCAACTGGTTCATCAAATTTTCATTTAAGATATTTAACCATAATGAACTAATTATGTTTTTATACAAAAATAGAAAGAACACAACTCACTGAAACTTGCATTTTCACAAGCATTTTTGCAGTTTTTTTTTACCATTCTATATTATTTCATCAGTTCTTCAATAGTTACGTACTGTCTAGTATACTCCGATAAAATCACGGTCAATAGTTTGACCTGAAATAAAACAGAAATTATAAATTATTATGGAAATCCAGAGAATTTTAATTTAACATTAATATGTGTATCTAAAATATATAATACGTACTTCCTTTCACTCCAACGAAGTAGATAACCCAGCCTCTACCACCATTGTTTAAGCTGGTTCTATACGTCACAGAGATTTGATTACTTTCCGCATAATAATCAGCAGGAAGATTCTAATAAAAACAAAATTTTCTTTTTAGAATACAAAAACAACAAAAAAGAAGTATGTATATTATAAATTATTAAGCCTTACAGTTCCACAATATATTGAGGTAGATGATGATTCAGTCACTTCAAGATTATCTGTTGCACAAGTTTCCTCAGAACCAGTATCAAAATCTACAAATGTTAGAGCCACTTTGAAACCTACAGGAACGATGATTTCCCATGTACAATAACTAACGTTTCTATAAGGACCAGGATACATTGGGGAAGCAAATCTGCCACCGAAATTGAATATCTTCCCTCCACATCCCCGACCTATTTATGAAAAATAAATACTTATTAAAAACTTAAATATCTTCTCAACTATGTAGTAATTTTCAGTATTTTTTAAATAATTATTTTGTTAGTTATTATAAGTACTTCCTATTTAGAGAATTTTCCACAAGTCTCTATCGAAAAAAATTATTTTTTGTTCGAATAATGCAGTATGAAGCAAAAAAAACACGATTTTCAAAGTAAATTTTTTTAAATCGCGTTTTCAAAGATTCACAGGCTTGGAATCATCTTGGAACCGGTCTAGATCGTTAAGGCGATGTCTGAACTTAAGGAAAGTGAGGTTATCAAGTCATTTTGAACAAATAGAACCCTTACAATGGCGCCCGAATTGAAAACCTTTGCCAGAAAATTCATTCAGGCCATTCGGGCGCCATTGTGAGGGTTCTATTTGTTCAAAATGACTTGATAACCTCACTTTCTTTAAGTTCAGACATCGCGTCAATGATCTAGACCGGTTCTAGATCGAAAAAAATTATTTTTTGTTCGAATAATGCAGTTTGAAGCAAAAAAAACACGATTTTCAAAGTAAATTTTTTTTAATCGCGTTTTCAAAGATTCACAGGCTTGGAATCATCTTGGAACCGGTCTAGATCGTTAAGGC
>UCOH01006057.1:0-81394 GCA_900474275.1 Synergus japonicus
ATATATATATATATATATATATATATATATAAATTAGATTCAGATTGTCTTTTTCAAAATGAAAATTATTTTGAGGTCCATAAAAATTCCTCAAAATTTAAAGGTTACAAGAAAAGAATTTTTCATTAAAAAATTCATAACTTCCACAATTATTAATATTTATAGCTCAAATTTGGTTTGGGTACTCTTCTAATATTACGTCGAAAGTTGGGATCGCTCTGACCCCAAGAAAGTGATGAGGGTTAAGTACTGATAAGCACCAAGGAGATCGGGGGGAGGGGTCGCTACTATAATGGACTCATGATAAAAAGACTGACAAGATTATAAAGAAGAAAGTAAGAGATGAAAAAAAACGTTGAAATCCGACTAGGAAGATATCCAGAACGCGCTTTAATTAACTCGACTGACTTCAATTATGAGCATGGCTTAATTATTATACGGATACCCGCATGTCCATCGTGACTCGACAAAGCAGTCTATCGATATAGATCGATCGATCGTTTAACCCGGGAGAGCAACCAACTGCGGGGTCGAATTCCGATATAAAGTCTCCAGGCATACGGGTCTCTTCTCAAGGCATAATGTGGTGTTTCGACACAGTGATTACTGAGCACACGCAATCAAACTATATATATTGTGTACGCGATTCGTCCTCTCGCACTCGAAAACTTTTGCTACTGAAAACGTGCTCCAGTTTCCTGCATAATGATGCACCGGAAGAGGATGGTGTCGTTGTACCAAAGCAAATCATTACACGCTGATGCTTTCAGCACTCTGTTTCATCCCTGAAACTTACAAGCACTGCAATAAACGCGAAAACGTGATAAGAGTATATTTTACACGATTTATGGTTCCAGCCCCTACCACCCGCCCAAAGTCTGATATCCGCGAAAATGTGAACTGAATTTAAATCGGACCTTTTTAATGAGAAAAGTTCTTAAAAAAAAGAACAAATTTTTCTAAATGGAGGCGTATTTTTGAATGGAGACACTTTTTTGCAGGGAGGCAAATATTCTGTAAAGAGAAAAGCTTTGTTTTTAAGAGATACGTTCTTGCGGTGCAATTAAAATTTGTAATGTAATCCCAGTTGGAATCGAATTCCCTGAAGGAATTCCAGTTATCTATGCTAGTGTGAGTGGCGTGAATTTGTGACCAAGTAAATCCCTTTTGATCGATTGTTGTGACGGTGGTGGTGTGGTTAAACAATCCACAAACAGCGAGACTCGTTTGGAAAATGACGAACCCCATTTGTCGCGCTGCTTTGTACTATTTCCTGCTTGTTTATTTCAAGGGTCTTCTTCAAACTTTAAAACTCTACGCTGGACACCCTCAGGATCTCGTCAAATGCAACGCAGAGTTCGATGTAAGTATTCTGATTTTTGTCATATTTTTTTGTATTCCTGCAGGTACAAAGAAAAATATCTTGTTTGGTTCAAAGAAATTTTCTTCGATTTGTAAATCATGTGATTCAAGAAAAGAATTTTATTCAAATATTCTGGGAAAATAGAGATACTGAGAATTCTCATAGTTTGATACTTTTATAAAAAAAAAGTCAGAAAATTTCAAATATTTCGTTGATTCGATAACACTTTTGCCTTAAATAATTGGACTTAAATTACATTCGGATTTAATTTGATTGCAGAGAGCTGAGAACCAAAATAACTCTATAACACAGGGTCATAATTCTTTGCATGATACGGTTCTTTTGTTTTTGCCATGACTGCGTGACGCTCTGCTTGTAATTGCAAACCGCAACATGATTAACTGTAGGGAATCTGAGATTTTATCCCATAATGTTGTATTTCATTGACTGGGCTTTCGTAAAAATGCAAATATAGTACAAAAAAAAGTGAATTTCCCGGACCTGAATCTGTGGCAGTAATTTTTCATTACATTAAATATTATTTTTCATCATCAATAGAATTTTCGAAAATATTAAAGTTAAAATTCTACTCGGGAAATTTCTTTAAGATCCGCAAGTAAAAGAAAATTTCTTCTTTAAAATAAGAGAAAATATGATTTATTGCGACTCGGGCTGGTGAAGCAACCCTGAGAAGGAAGCCTTTTAGGGAATGTCTTGTCCAATAAAAACAACTTTTTTTCAGTTGGAAAGACCCTACTGCATTATTAATATTTCAGTAATTGAAAAAGTTATAACGTCTCCTTCAACGGAAACACGCGTCAGTTTTTTACTCTGAAACTTTGTCTCTTGATACATTTTTATTCACACAAAAATATTTTTAATATCTTTATATTTAAATAATATAGTAATGTTATATATATTACATAATATTAACATATTATAATATAACACACCTTCTAAATCGGAATTAGTGAAAAGTAGGTCACTAATTTACTTTAGTGAAATTTTTTACTACTTATTAGTTGTATTTCACTATTTAAATTCGCAATTTTCAACTTTGCACTAAAGTTTTAGTCAAAAATGACTAACAATTAGTAGAATTTTTCACTGAAGTAAATTAGTAACTTACTTTTCACTAATTCAGATTTACAGAGCAGATCAAAAAAAATGTTTTTTTGGGGGTATCTGTTGTAATGTACAAAATGTGAACTTATATTACGGAGGACAAATCTTTTCAGGCTTTTGTTTTAAGCAATGCCTTCCATGGTCCAGAGTTACCTCTTACAATTAGTAAAGTAGATTGGTATCCCATGCGCTTCGATGGTGGTCGCTTCCTGCAGGCCGATCGTGGCGAGTCAGCACCAATAAATCGGGCGATTTGCGATGCGGTACGGAAACGACCACCTCTGTTCGAATAATGTCGGGGTCGATAACACAAGTGGTAGTTATCGCCTTTACAAGCAATAATATTTGGCGTCTTTATTACTCAATACCGGGTACATGCAAATTTCAACATAAAATATTCTTTACATTTTGAATATTCACTAAATCGTCTCTTTCCCCTTTTTCAAACCTCAAAGTCTCTACCAAGCAAACATTAATGCTTAATTCATCAAAATAAAATTTTATCATATCATGCATATTCAAAATTGAGAAATTTTATATCAGCTTTCCGATTCTTGAAAGACAAGAAATTAAATCAAACATTTTTTAATGTGCTCTATTTTGCTATATCATAGCCCATCGTAATTCTCCTTTAGCTTATTTGTGCTTTGACCTAAATACAATTTCTTGTAAGGAGCAAAATGTATAAAGCAAAGGCGTTTTAATTAATAATCCCTTTAAAAGTGTTTTTATACTTTTACGCAAGCCCCTTAACTAATTAGAGCTTGCAAGTTTACAAGTATGTTACTCAAATTGAATTCTTGTACGGGCAAAGCATTGATTACTTTATTTTAATACATATTTTTCCTGTTTCGTTTTTTTCGTAGAACCAAAACTTTTTAATATGATTACTTTCATTATGCAAATATAAATTCTTACGATAGAGAGAAAAATACTTTTCCTGAGTACAAATTTACGGTAGTTGCAATTGAAGATAGTTTTTAATAAAATCACGAATAAATTATTACGAGTAAAAGCTTTTTTCCAATCAGAATAATTGCAAAAAATTCATTATTGTCACAGAATGTCATGAGAGTGCCTAAGCAAATTATTTTTAACTTTTTGAATTTTTTCGCTATATATGTATAGATAATCTAGATATTGAAATTTCATTTTCATGAATAAATAAACAGAAAATAAGTAAACAGAATGCTTTCATAAACTGAAATCATGAATTGAAATGATATTAAAATTAAATTATGATTAATAATTTGAATCTGTTGGTGGTTTTAGTCTCATTGCCGTAATTTACTACGTATTTTGTTAAAATGGAAACCAACTTAACGACCTATAATAGAGTACCATTAAGTGCCAGTTGATCCCAGTTCAGTAAATTTATCTGACAGGTAATCCACTATAAGTACCGATCGAAGGGTCTTTATTAAAATCATTGGATTGGAAGGTACTTCAACCTGAAAGATAAATTTTCGAAAGGTGAGAGCTAATTGGGGGTAAGATCTTCGAGTTCCTGATCACTGGAGTAAAATCAAGTTGGCTATCTTCCTAATTAAATGCTGCGTTATTAGTAACTTAACCTGATTTCGTATACTTCGATTTTATTGGCATTCTCTGAGGTTTTCTACATTTTATTCATCATTTTATTTTCAATATTTTAATTAGCCTCTGAATAGTAAAAATAATCTCGATATTCAATCCAAAGTGGTGCCTATATTTATTTTGAAGTTTTCATTCAGAAAAAATATCAAAGCAACAAAAATATGTTTTGGCATGGAGATAAAATATAATAAAAGTAAACCTAATTACTTTTTTGAAAGTGGTGGAATAACCACAGAGGTAATGAATCTTCCTTTGGGCTATTCTTTTTCTCACTCATTCCCCATTTTCTTGTACTGGATACAATCGCGAACATTAAACTCTGGGTCAGAAGCGATTTTTTCAGATCCAATCATTCATCGATAGATTACCTATCGGATATCCATTATGATCGTTCTTATTCGCTGAAAGCTGGTAAATAAAGATTTACGAAGGTAAGGGCACCTGTATCCCGAAGAAGATTCCACACATGAAATAATAAATTTTATTATTACACGTGCCAACAGAAAAATTGGATACAATCTATATAAATTGGAAATGATATGACGATATCAGCAGTTTCGTGTCTATATATGCATTTCACGATTCGACACTGAATCATGGTAAATATCTATTTTGAAAGCAGGAAAAAATTTATATCCATTCTCTCGGGAAAGATTCATCGCATTGTAATTTATAACGGGAGTACATTCAATATTTATAAATTTCAACTCATGCGTTACTAATGACTGTAAAGAGTTTTTTTACTGCGCTTATTTGAATTTTTTATATATGTATATATATCGACTGATTTCGTGTACATATCGTTCATGATCACTTTATTTCTTGAATGTAGGTGTATGTGATTTTACTCTTTAGTGTCCACTATAACTGCAGCAATCATTTTAAATTTAAAAGCTTTTAGCATTTCTCATTTCCAGTTTTGTTGCATCCTACATTTGAGAGGCGATTTAATTTAGAACATTGTTTTGTATTATTAATTACTTAAAGTGCTTCCAAAATAATATATTTGAAGATCTTTGAAAACATCTTACGTTTATTACATAAAAATCTATTTAATGGGTTTTCGATTCGTTTAATAAAAATGTAATATCTCTGAAAGCTTTTGCGATAGCTGAAAATCAATCTTCAAAAATATATTGAAGATTATCTTACAAGTAGATCAATGATGTAGGACTAAATTCTGTATAAATACGTTGTAAAGGGACTTCTGATTAATCTAATTATCGTATCTCGTGATTGAAGAACGAGTTTTAATTCTTTTTAATTGACTTACGTATAGAGATGCAAATTTATTTACGAAGCCATAGCATTCCGCGATGCATGCTGTTAATCACGTGAACCGCCCTAAAGTTTGCTCAGTTTGACTTCTGACTAACTGAAAAGCAAGCTGAGAATATATATGCGGCCCCTGACACGTGATCGTTAGGATTCGATCCGCCTTTCAATGCGAGAGGCAGATTCGAATTGAATCACGAATCTCGCAATTACCGAGGGAACGGAACCTATCGTTATTAGGAAAATAACAAAGAAAAAACAAACTAAAACAAAAAACCCACAAAAAGTGTTTCTTCGCCATCCATAAATGTGATGATATCATCTCTGGCTAAACCTGTGGTAACACTTAACAATAATCGAATCTCCCCAGGGGTTATGATATATATTTATATAACCTTTCGAAATTAATTACAGACTAAATTCATTATTTCGACGTTGAATGTCTTCTTAAAATTGAACTGCCGTCTCGTATAAGGGGAAATAAAATTTCTTGATGCCAGCAGAAGAGGATCCTAAGAATACAAAAATTACAAATTTAAAAATATTTTTTGACATTATACAAGCAAAGGAATTACTTGAAATAAATTTCCAAACATGAAAGTTGAAACAAAATTTCAGAATTATTAATTTCAAATTTAATGTACATAAAATTGAAAAAATTAGTAAGCAAATATTTTTATTATGAAGGTCATGTATGTTTATTATCTCTAATATACTAGATGAATTGGCGGACTTTCGTTTCCATCCACTCTGACTAATTAGCGTGCAGTTTTGTAAAGGAGATTGAGTTCATAGAGCTTTCTAAATCTATAAAGAGAAAAAAAATCGTGAACTGCATAAACATAGTGGTATAATATTTTTGTCTGGCTAAGTATGAATCTCCTTATAATACTTAAAATTAATAGGACTCATTTTAAACTCTTTTTGACAATTATTTCGTGTTATTTCATAATTATTTCGTAAATCTAAAATTGGACAAAAATGATTTTATTATTTATGTTTAGTCACGGGAACATTAATTCGATAGGCAAATCATGGATGAATATTTCAAGATTGAAGAGAATATTACAAATTACAAATTCAAGTTATCAATTAAATAGACGTTGATATGACGGATATAAAATATGATTGCAATTTGCATTATTATATAGCATTTATCGATATTAAACAGTATTTTCAAATCAAATTTGATAGATCTCGATGCAGAATTAATATAGATGACAAATTCTGTGATTTTATTGTCCGATACTAAAGTTCAGAATATACAGTGAAATTCTCTCACTCTCAATAGAATGATTTCCTACATTTCTTTTTCGATATTTATATCTGACTTTTTCAACGTGCTTTCAACAACCTAATATATTTTAATGATACACCTCTATACTGCTTTTGTCACTCGTTTCAAATTCAATGTATTATTATTGAAATCATTATTTTATAAGATGTAAGGCAGGATATCGTTTATTACAAAGAAATTTATATTTACATATGTGTATATATTTACATAAAGAGGAAATAACAAGATGTTTCAAGAGCTTAAGAAAATATACTTTACTTTTATGATGTAGAAAGCCTGAGTTGACGATAATCTGCCGCTTCATATTTTAATATCTTTCATTGAAGCCAGATAGAAGTTACCATCACGCATCTATATTACTTCCAACTTCGCTTTTTCATATTTATGATGTTTTCATTTACTTTTAAAAATTGAATTCGCCGTAAAATTGGAATCCGATTTTTATGAGTTTTCTCTTGAATAAAATCAAGCTTTTGATAGATTCAAAAACTACCTCACTATTTACTATTTTTTGGAAATGGTATTCTGAGTGAATTTACTGTGATTGAGGTAGACGACTTTTCAAATTGATCTGCAAATTGTCACGGTCGTTTTATAAAAACGTCGATGCATAAGGAGTGGGTTACATTCTGAAGCCAACCAGGAACTCTTAAACGGAAAGAAAATTGCCCTTTTGTTATCTCTATGCTTTAAGCGATTTCCAAGTAATCCAAAGTGAGCATCGACGGAGCAATTCCTTATCTTCTTGATGTTCAGTCCATTTTTCACCTCCATCTCCTTCTTTCACAAAGATTAGTTTTCCCATCAAAGAATCGCCAGGTAATGTTTTATGATAGTCATTACACCTAATGCAATTTTTATTTTACCTTTCATGACTTTCGGATTTAAATCAAAATCAATTTCAGCTCCAAATACCAATTTTTCCAAATATTCTAAATTAATATAAAGAAAATCTGCGTACTCAATTTCTGCTTTATTCTCATCATTTACCTGATGAAAGTTTTACAACTCTTAGAGGAACTAAATATTATTTAATTAATAATTCCTTGTCTGAGTAACGTGCTTTAAAGTAACATAGAATTCAAATTAGCCTACGTCTACAAAAGACAAAATAATTAGTGACTTTGACTTCAAGTACTCAGCTAATTTAATGGACACTGTCGACGTGCAAAGATTATGAGATGACATATTACTGCAGAAGACTCTGAGGTCCAACATCCTCTGAGTTGATGAATGAGAAACTCATCTTTTTTTCACAACCACAAATTTCTCATTCACTTTGTATACTTGCCAGGTGTAAACTCAATTGATGAAATTAGTTCACAGAAAGCAAAAACAAAGTAATTTTAATTAAAAAAAGATGTATTTTTTAAATTTTTTGTACTATATTCTTAAGCAATTCGTATAATTTTACAGACTTCATAAACAGGATTTGCAGTTTGGAATATTTTCAATATTTATACACTGAAAAAAAAAACTCGGAAATCAATAAATATACTTTTGAATCAATAAATCTCTTCCAAAAGCAGATATTTTATTGATTTCATTGGATTGTTAAATTATTGAACGCTTTTACTTTTGAATTTTTAAAGTTTTTAAACGAAAAAAAACCAGAATGAAGGACATAAACCGTTTTCCTCAGCAGAGCCACAGTTTCACACGTTTTTCGTTATAATAGTTAGTCGCTTGGTAATTTGCTTGGGGCTGAATGCCGATGCTATGAAAATTCATGCTAATGACAATAATCGAAATTTAAGTTCCTCACCTAAGGCTCTAAAACTGGAATTCGCTCTGGACGAAAGTACCAAAGTACCGCCTCTGTATTAGAGGGTCGTTACGAGGGAGCGATCGGTATCTCGTGGTGCGCGGGCGTGAAAATTGGATGGTCAAGAAAGAGAGAAAAAGAGATAACGAGTGGCAAAAGGGGAAAGGGACGAACTCGAGGTGATGATAGGCAAAAAAAAGTAGAAAGAATTTGAAAAAACGGTCTGTTTTAAACCCAAAGGGTTTTGTGTATAGTGATGGCTGACCGGGTATCGGACGATCGTGCAATTTAAATGCTCCCGTGGAGATGTGGAATCCGGCTTTCGATGACTCACTATAATTATCTTTGCGAGACCATGCAACGAAATGTGGTTGAGAGGGCCAGAAAACTTGATTTAACGCCAGTGCCGGCGATGTCTTTGCAAGCAAAATTCAAATTCACGCCAGATGCACGTGACACTAATATTAATTGCTTTCTATAGGAGCTGTTTTGATTTTAATTAATCGAGTGTCTCGACCTTCATTTCATGTATAGAATTTTCAGATCTCATAACATCGAGAAAAACCTTATAATTAATAAACGTAAGACGTAAGACCCACGTTCCTCTGACTAGGAATATACGTGAATGTAATTATGATACTTGAATTTAGTTATCCTATCTTTAGAAAAGTGATATTACCATACATTGAACAGATTTTTGTCGACAATTTGATTGGTTTGGGAATTTCTCGAATTGTTGGATTTTCAGTGAGATTTCATGGAATTTTGAATAATGTTAATCGATTCAAAAAGGTTTTACGAAATTTATTAAGAATTTAGAGATATTAAGTGATTTCACGATATTTCGAGGAATTTTATAAAATTTGAAGGGATTTGAAGATATTTTATGGGATATTAAGTAATTATAAAGACTTTCAAAAGATTCTTTGAATCAAACAAACGTATCATTGATATAGGGTCAAACAAAAAATTTGCACAGAAAAAACAAAGACTGAAAGTGTTTACAACTGAAATCAGTTTTTAGGCTGAATTTCAGTCTTAAGTCAGTGTTTTCAGCTGTAAACACTTTTAGACCTTGTTTTTTCTGTGTGTTTGAATTAAACAAAATTTGTTTGATTGAAAAAAATTGTCTTTAATTAAAAAAAATTGATTTCATTAAATTAAAAAAAAATTTCTTTGAATCAAAAATTTTGTTTAAGAATTTTAATAGAGTTAATAAGAATTAAAAGTACTTTGAGTAATTTTAAAGAATATAAAGTAATTTTACGAAAACAGGGATTTCCAAAAGTACAAATTCTCAATTATTTTGTATACTTTTGAAATTCCTTAAAAAAATTTTCAAAAACTTTTAATTGGAGATGGTTTAGAATCCTCTGAATTAATCATTATAGCTGCTAGTAATTTTTAACTTGTTTTTCCATTGATTTCCTAGGATTTACTGTAATTATTTATGTCATTACCTACTGCAGTTATGAATTCTATAAAAAATGAGAAGTAAACTTTAACAAATTTTTTTTTGTGGAGATTTTGTCGTAGAATATAAATGATATACTAAAGTATCGTATTATAGATTTTAGTTTCAGGTATAGAGCAGGTGTTCGAAAATCTACGAGCCAATTTTTCAGTTTACTTTACTGTTTAGAACGTCCACGACAGTTACGCGGTTTACCGTCTCGCAGTGGCAAGTCCACCCGCGGTTTTGCGGAAACGTGAAATTTATCTTCCGGTTAACGAAATTTACTGTCGCTTTGTAGAATTTGTGATTCCCTTGAGTACCTATCGAAGTTTCAGCTGCAATTCTAAACAACTATCTAACATTTAACATTTCTGACAACAGACTTAAGGTATCGATTCCTTCGAGTTTGGTTTCTCCTTAGAGAATATATTTGCATCTATACTATATATAACTCAATACAATAATTGTATCTGAGAAGAGAATATGTCGATCGTAAGATGTATAACGTCAAATTAGTTGGACAAACAGAAAATGGTAGGGAAAGAAAAGTTCTTGGCATTTCTGGAATAAAGATTATATTCCTTTATAACCATTATATATAATCATCAATATCAATAAAAAGTTTCGTGTTCTCAACATTGATGAAATTAAAAATTTTTTCACGTTTATCGGTTTTATTTTTAATTCTATCTATTACATAATTGAGTTAGACAAACTCTCCTCCTGTATTAAAATAAGAGAAAAGCTGTTCTTGTAAATTTTTGTTATTTCTAGGATACCTTTTATCAATTAATGCACTGGAATTCATAAAGTAGATCATACTGCGCATTATTATTTATTAACGCAAATTTTACCACGGAAATGGCTATAATTAGAATTGATATTATGTTGGTGCATTAGGACATTACGCGAATCTAAATGCCTCATTTAATAAAGCATATTGTCCGGCTAAAATTTATCATGTCCCTATAAACCAAATTGTCTATAGAATCATAAATTGTTTATTTATTGGATAGTATATTGGAAACTGTGAATATTCATAGTTGGGGAGAAACTTGATTATTGTAATAAAGTTACGATAAAAAGTTTTCAAGTGCACTTCAGCTGGTTCTGCTTTTCAAATAGATAGCAACTTTAATTTTCATTATGTACTTTGAAAGTGCTCCTTGTTTTAATACTTTTGAATTATCAAGTGAGTTTTAAAAACATTGTATAGTATATTATAGGATACAGTAGTTGATATAATGAAATAACTTCAAACCTACATTTTTATATTCTTTTCACGAAAATTATTTTTAATTTGAACTAGAAAGATTAGATTAGCAATTATTTTCATTGAATCTACTAATTTTGATTTCTCTTGATTTTATAGTTTCCTTCGGGATCCGGCTCGGGTGATTTTGAATCGATCGATGGTTCAGGAGATGTTGATTTTGACGCCGTGGTTGTGAGTTCCTCAGCTGCTGATGTTTTTTTGTCACTAAACAACTCTAATACTGCTTCATCTAATAGTTTACGTATAAACATTAACAATCTGATTGCGTTACTAAGCGTTTGCTTTCTGTTACTAAGCGTATTTACGTTTATGATTTATGCAATATTTCACTAAGAAATACTATTACCTCAAATCTGTTTCATTTACGTAAAGAAGATTAATACACTAATTGGCCACTAATAACAGGACAAATACAGCTTCATTTAAAACAAAAAGTTTATTAAACATCTACTTATTCTTAAAAAGGTCAGTAACTAACATTTACTAGAATTCAATTTATAAAAATTTACAAAATTAATAATCTAAGGTTGATATAACATTTGAAAATATTGAAATTCAATTGAAACTTAATATTGTTTTCCTTTTCGGTTTTTATTAGGGTCATTAACAATTGGTGGTTGCAGATTTTTAACACAATAATGAGCTTAAAAAAATAAAACTTACTTAGCTAATGACATTTTCTGAAATATTTGTTTATATCTCTTCATTGTATAATAAAACAAATAACAATAATATTATTAGACTTTACTTTCTTCTTAGTAACTTTATTTCCTAGTAACATTTTTTTGGATACTTCTAGAATGTGAATCCATGGTTTTTTAAATACAAAAATACTTAATCATATTTTTCCCAAGTGAAAATTTCCCAGTGCGATCGCGCAATGTTAAAATGTATTTCAATTTGGGTAAAATAGTTTCAGTTTTGTTTTATTTTATTTTTAATTTTTAAAAATACAAATTCAAAAAGCTAGCAAATTTCGAAGTGTTTTCTCTATAATAATGCAACAGATTGACATTGAATAATATTCTGAAATAAAATCATGCAAATAATCTTCATAATAATGTCGGATAATCTTTGAAATATTGCGGGGATTTGCAGGCAACAATTTAGTTCACTTGTACCAACGCTCTTTCCATCAGTTTAGCGAGTCGGTCTTAATCTAAATGAAGTTAAGGGCTTACGTTTAGGACTGCTGCGTTAAGTTTTGAAATGAAAATCGTCGCTTATGCATTTCCTTGTAATCTCCAAGGATCTGCAAAATAATTCGCAATTCAATATCAAGACAACTTTCACAACATTAAACGAGGCATAACTACAATAGACAATAAAGAATTCTTCTTTCAATTCTATTTTCGATTATATTTAAATATAAATTCTTTTTTTTTTTTAAGAATTCGAGAAATGATGCATTGAATTCAACTTAAGTATGTGAATTCATCTTTATTTAATTAAAAATTGAATTACAAAGATTAATTGTATAAAAATAATCCATTATGCAAGTTTATAAGAATAAAACCTAATATAATGGATTTTTCAATCAGATATTTGATAGGAACCTGAAATTATACGGATCAAGAAAATTGGAGAGTTGCCTTTGAATGATCAGGCTAATTATTTCACTGCTTTGAATCCAACTATTCTATGATAGAGTCCAAACATTTTGCGAACTTCAACTACCTAACGAGGCTAAGGAGGAACCTCTAATACTGGAATACGGGGGAGTGTAAATGTCATGGCTGCAATGTAATCCATCGAATTTCAAATGGTCCTTTTAGTTAACACATTGACATAAAGTTTGCTACGTACATATAGGAAACGCTGAGAGGAGCAGTGATCCGAGGAAATGTCCTAGATCCTAGACCAATAACATTTTGATGAACTCCTTTACTTATAGTTCGATCCACTTCGACACTTCAGTTCAGAGTAAAGTTCTTTAGTCTCTTTGATTGAAACGTGTGATGCGAACTATACTTTTACATAAAAGTAATGTCTAAAAAGATCTAAAAATACGATCCCAGCAGTGAAATTCTAAAAAGGACTTTACAAGTAAGTAGCTCGTAATTAATGTTGAAAAGAGTACACAAAATTGGATTTTAGGAAATGCCTTAGAGCCCTACATTAATTTTATCCATCAGGGATAACAGAAGGTCCGAGAGGAATATTGAAATTGATAAAATCAGAATCTATAAATTACAGAATTGAATTGTTATCATTTAGACCAGAAATAGCGAAGGAAATTATATTTGTCAAGATATGGCATGGGAAACGACTGTTTATGGGGCGATTTCGGTAGATCGTTCTGTGATAAGTCATCGTCGTTTGTGGTGTTCTCCTGTTAATCAAGATAGATACACCTGATGTCCCGTGCAGTTACCATATGTGTATATGTACTTTGAAGCACATACTATACTATATAGGGAATCTATCGTAAACCACTCTCTGCAACCCTATTTCGTTTGAGTTCTACTAAATCTGTTGAAACATTTGGTTCAAATACTCCTACATGCATACCAATGTTAATCCACCTCGAAATTATTCAATTCATGACAATGGAAAGTGCACTCCATTCTGTTATCTACTCACTTATTCAACTTTTTTTAAAAGCCTTTCATTATTGACAAGATCAGTCTTAATTTCAATAGATATGTCAATAAATTGACATTTCCTCGATGAAGTTAATTTTACAGTTTAAATTTAACTGAAAACATCCGATCTCATATTTAATTGATAAATTAAATGCAATTATATGTATTGATGAGATTTCTACTCAACTTCAGCTGTAAATTATCGATTTCCTTTTTAGTTTACCGTTTTTAGATATGCGTTCTTTAATTGCCTCGATATTATAACAGAAAATGTGAAAATGAAAAAATTGTCATGTTACGACTAACTTGAAATTATTGGAAAACATTTAGCGTTAGCCAAATTGCTGGATATGAACTGTCCTATGGCAAGACCTGATTTTCTTTTGAGCTTATTAATCATCTCTAAAGCCTGTGTAAATAATTGGGTAATTCACAGAAAAATTCTCTCTGGGAACTCTCCGAATAATTCATGAAGGTGACATGTAATTAATGGATTCTCCACTCCGCACATTATTGCAGTAGAATCTCATTTTAGAGTATAATCAGGTTAATTTTAAACAGTAAAATTTGAGATACTCTATAGAAAACATGCTATGCATTAATGTACTGTAATAATATAAGATAATTTGTCGTGAATAATATATTAATTAGTTTATCCATGAGATGTACTTCTGGGGTTTATTAATAAGACTAATTTTTAATAAAACTAATGTTTCTTTTGAAAGATAAAAGATTTTTCAAGTTTCACTCATTGTGCTCTTTCTTCCTTTCTCATTTCATAATAAGACTAGAGCATATTGGATCTTCAAAAGACAGGAAACAAAAAAAAGGAACAGTTGAACCTTCGAAGAAAAATTCTTCAAGTGCTCTCTAGAGCAGAAACTAACTGAGGATTAGAGAATCTTTTGAGTTTATATAAGTCTATATGCTGAACTTCTTATATGAAAACATTTATAGAAAGAGAGTTGTATAGATAGTAAACCCTTCAAAGCGCTAAAAGATGCTGTTAAAAATAACCTGGCTTCCTGATATAAAGATAGATATAGGTATAGCTATTACAGTGAATGATTTAATTTTCTAAAAATATCTAAGGTTGAGAATTTTAATTCCATTCTTGATTTTCCACAAAAAAGAAATATGAACTAAATTCGAAAATGGTAACTATAATTAATAATAAATAAATAATTCATTTTCATATATAATTAATTAATATAATTCTATAGTATAATTATAATAATTAATTCATTCCGTTGAAAGTTTAAAACTTACTTAAGATGAATTTTCAACATTCAGAAATTATTTTTCCTCAAACTGAACTTCTCCATTTAAGAACTTCCCTTTATAACTGAGTTACATTGATAAATGAGAAGAAGTGTAAGTAGAGAATCCATTTAAATGAATTCAATACTCGGATCTTAGGACTGCTAACCTTTTAATTTGCAAAATGATTCTTTCTTTATAATATGATATTTCAGCATTTTTTGATTAAAAATTTATCTTACAATCCATGAAAGTGAGTTCTTTTACTCTGAAAACATGGAGGAGAATGGAATGTCTCATTAGCGTTCAAGTTAAATAAGGTCTTGCAGTGAAGAATGAAATTTAAGCTTCTAGAATATTTTAAAGAGAAATATTTGACAAAGTATTTTTTGCATATCCAATTTCAAATTTTAATCAATTTTTCCTTCTTCACTAGTATATGCAGTTTCTAATAAGAGAATTTTATATTTTAAATGTCTTCTCAAAGAAAATGATAAAAGTATTTTACTGGATATTGTGAAAAACATGAAAATCTCTATTTTCAGAGTATCTTGTCATCAAAGTTTTAAAGACACTAAACGATTGTAGCAGTAAGGTTGGTCCAGAAACTTTTTCTGCTTCTCTCTGCTCGGGGTGAAGCATTACACGGATTATGGGGGAGTTACGAGTTTACAATTTCTAAAATTACGAGGTTGTTTCAGGTTGAAAGACTGCAAAAGTATTCTGCTAAAACTTTGTTTTACCTAAAACTCCGTGCAAATTTAGAAAAATTGTGCTTTCAAAAGTTGTGCGAGAAACTAGTGAGCTTAATCTCATAAACTTTAATTCTGCTTTCAGCTCGAAATGCGTTACGTAATTAATATAATAATTAAGATTAATCAATACACTAGTTACTAATATTTTGTAATTCAAAACTAATTACAGAAAATGTTATATAGAATCTTCACTTTTGCTAATATTTTCCGTTTATAGTTGAATCTTTTTTTCACAGCCAATTTCTAATATGTTTAAATTTATTCAAATATTAATTACAGCTAATCAAGAAAACAATTTTTATTGCAAACAGAGAACTAAAATTAAAAACTTATTTTTCATTTTGCATCCAATGTTTCCAACATTATTCTATGGGTCTACAATTAAATTAAGCAGCTCATTTCGCTCTTCTATCCTCGAGTACTAAAACTCCTGCTTATGAACTAACTTTGAAAGTTGATATAACCCATCCTGCAGGTAAATCCGACGTACGGAGGAAACATGGAATAGCAATGGGTAACAATTTTTTTCATTTTGCAGATTGGAACTGACGAGAATGAAGAGACGAATGAGGAAGTTAATCCACCCCCGCTTATTACACCTCCACCCCCAAACCCGGATGGTAAGTACATTTTTGAAACGAATGAGAATCAGCCATTCACAGCGTCAGGATCTTTTAAAAATGAAACCTCGTTTATAGTCAGAGGTATGAAAGGCGAAAAGGGTGAGAAAGGTGACAAGGGTGAGAGTGTGAGAGGCCCTCCGGGACCTCCAGGTCCTCCAGGAAACAGCTTCGACCTTAATGATGAGGTGAGCACAATATTTCCCTCTTTTCAACTCAACTTCCATTATTAAACTTTCATTAATTTTTTTCATTTGTCTCCAATTTTTTCAACTCTTTTTACAAATGGCTATAGAAAAGAAATTCTATCTGATGCAAAAGACGCCTTATTTTCTTAGAAGTTTCCCTTGGTAGAGAAAAATGTAACTACTTTAAAAAATTAATGTCTTACTTTTTTCAAAAATAAAGTATAATATTTTATTTCGTTATTTTACTAATTTCAAAAATGATTTTTGTTTAGGAATATACGGTCAATATGCCGAGAGGTCCACCAGGTCCAAAAGGCGACCAGGGAGATTGTACCTGCAATGCTACAGCTCTAATGACGTCTTTTACCATGCCGAAAATGATTCAGGGTCCCAAAGGAGAAGCTGGAGTGTCTGGAAAAGAAGGCAAACAGGGACAAATGGGACTCACGGTACTGGAAGATAAACCGAATCTAAGATATTTTTCTCCGTTTTGCCGACTGTCAATAAATCTCAAACCACCGTCTTACCGTTCTCCAACATATATCTATATACACCTTCATATATCAGTATTCCATGATTTTATACGTCGTGCAGGAATGCGCTTTGAAATGTCGATTTCTCTCACTACTTTTATTATCCACAGTAAAATTTGTTGCTCGACTCTGTACGAGTGCAATATAGAAAAAAAGCGATCCATTTCACAGAAAGTACAAATAAATATTAAAATATGTGATTATTTCTTGATATCTAAGACAGGAAATAATTCAGATAAGAATATTGCAACATAATGTGGGTACTTTACTGAATTTTTCGAGAAAGCTTTTAGATGATATAACAGATAAGAAATTAAATTTTAATCAAGATTTCAACTGTTTTTTTTTAATTTCAATTTAATCATTTAGGGTGCTGCTGGTCCTCCAGGCGAAAGAGGACAACAGGGTCCTATAGGTGAGAAAGGGGACAAAGGCGATATTGGAATGATCGGACCAGAAGGACCTCAGGGTGAGAAAGGCGAGCCAGGAAGAGATGGAATTCCAGGGGAAAAAGGAGCTCAAGGACCACCAGGACCTCCGGGAAAAGGAGAATTTTCCAATTTCGATGTGAGTGATGTTAATTAATTATATATATTTTTAACATTTTAGACTTCCCTCAGTTATATATTCCTGGGGGACTTTTATAAACACAATATGCAAATTTGTTAATTTTATTTCCACTTTTAATTCCATATTTGATATCTTTATTTGGGGTAATCTCTCTTTCTGTCTTCTGCAGACCAGAAATACGCTGAATAGTAGTGCAACGCGTATTACTCCTTCGGGAATAGATAACCGTATTCGTAATGCGCTAACAGGTCCGACTTTGCAACGTTCCTATCTGCTTGTCCAACCCTTTCTCTTTATCCCTTATTCGTATCTCTCTTTTCTCTTTCCTACTTTCTAGTAATACACAATTCTAAGTCACGTTCATGGAAACATCTGCAAGAACATTTGCACGTTGGGTGTACTTGAAACGTACATCCACATGAAATCGGTATGCACTACAATGAAACGAACAAGCAAGCTCGTTAGCACTAGAATTCCCTCCCATTAATAAATTCAGGAATGTAGGCTAGAAAGGAACTCACTTCATTATGAGAATTTGAATAGACGAAACCTCATTTCACGCTTATGAAGAACAGCAAAATTGGAACAAGACCTACTATACGAATGCAATTACATATGTAATTAGATTCTGTAAAAATTTCCAAATGCAGGAACTCATGAGATTAATAAGTATGTAAACAAATTATCGGTATCTAGTAATTTTTTTTATGAAAAAATTGGAAATCTGCATTTTCAACTCGAAGAATTTGAAATTTCAAAGTTTTTTTTATTTAAAAGATTAAAATGTAAAAACAGCTTTAAATTGTGTCAGTTCCAGTTTTAAAATAAAGAAAGTTTTTGATTGATTGTACTGAAGATGCACAATTTTTAATTTAAAAGCCTTGAAACTGGCAGTGTTGCTTCAGTTATAGTTAAAATAGTAAAAAGATCAACAAAATGCAATACAAATTAAAAACTAATAACTTTTTATTTATTTTAAGTGAGTTATCAAATTCCATACATGTAGGTCAGATAAAATTATATACAATGCCTTGAAGCAATATATTCGCATCACTGATAAAACCGAGAGAATTACTTTTAATTGGAAAAAATACAATGAAAAGTTGCACATAAAAATTTTTAAATTCTCACTCAACCTGTTTACATGAAAATTAATAGTTAGAGTGAAAAAAAGACGTACAACGCATTTTTAAGAAGATGACTTTTCTACTCTGATGAATGACATTTTTTTCATCATTAAAATATTCCAAAACAGTGCTCGCAAAACAGAAATGAAAGGAACTTTGCACAAAGATTATATTTATTTTCCCTGTCATTGTATGGGAATTTATTAAATTTAAAATAATTTTTGGATCAGGTGTTTGATAATAAGAGTTAGCTTCAATAAAGACAGGTAGCCATCTATCCATCTATGGACCAGTGCATTATCTTACAGGATCCTACATAGATCCAAACAAACTCGATTTCCCTTAGGAATACAGAAACCAATTTCTGGGTTGTCTATATTGCAAATTCTACTATCGAAGGGAAGGTTTGCAAATCGCAAAAATGTCGTCGAAAGAACTTGTTTAAGAAAGGATTCGAGAAATCCTCTTTTTTGTTCTTTTATCTTGTTTTAGAAATTTTATTTACATGGATATTGAATAAAGTTTTGTTACCCATATTTAAAATATAAAGACACTATATATTTAATCAACATGAATTAAGTTAAGAAATTAATTAATTAATTTCCAGAAATTAATTACTTAGGTCGTAAGATGAGAGATAATGACTAAGAGGATCACTGAGAACTTGGGTACTAAGAAGTCGCATCGTTAATTTCACTGATTTTACGGGCTTTAGAATACGTGGACGAAGTTTTTATATTAATTATTTTAGGAAGATATATTTTTGAAAATAGTTGAGAGCAAACTGAAAAATGTCAATACACTGATTTGCTTTACTTTGCTTCATTCAAAAGGGGTTCGAGTCTTTCCTTGGCTAATGAAAATATACTCCCAGCACTGAATCTCCGCCTGTAATTAAAAAGTACTGACATAATTATTATTTTTATTAATTAAACAAGGGGGGCTTCGCCCCTCTGCGCGCTTCGCGCGCCTACCCCCCATAAAAATTTTGATGAATTCTTTTATTTATGAGCGTTTTATTGAGGTCTTACAGGCGTTTCATGGTAGTCTTTTAGTGGTCTTATAGAGTCCTATGGGGATCAGAACCTACTCGGGTCTTATAGGATTTTATGGTAGTCTAATAGTGGTCTTATGAGGTCCTTTAGGTTTAAGACCCTAACCTAATCCTAAACTTTATCTAAACCCCATTACAATCCCTTCATGAGGTCACGTGATCGAAAGGAGTCACGTCATGGCCTCATGAGGGGTCCCTTTTCCTCTTAGGGAGTCACGTGACCACTCATGAGGTCACGTGACCCCTCTCAATTCCTGACACAGCGGCGGCGGCGAGATCTTTTTATAATATAGATAAATATATTTTTAGATTTTCAAGTCATAACATTGTATCAAGTATTGTATATTGACTTTAATTCAATGAATAATGTAAATTTAATATTAGTAATCTTTCCTAAAAGGTCTATGGCAGTGACATTTAAGCAATCAGCTTTTCTTGGCGTGCGCGAGCGTCTTTATTTGTCACTATTATTATGGTTTATTTTTTATATATCTTTAGAAGAAAATAATAAAGAAAAGAATTAATTTCGTATAGTTTAAGCATTCATAACAATTATTATTATTCTATACGAGGCTTATTTTTACTGGCGTCTTGAGAACTCGCGTGACCTATGTTTAATTCATGGTTCTTTTCCAACACACACAAATTAACTCCTTGCAAAGAAACCGCTCCAATTAGACACATATCAATAATTTGACCTACTTGATTACAACTTTATTTCTAGGAAGAAAAAGATGTGCAATATAATTTAACATATACGTACATCTTTGTAAAATTAAAATTCGTAAATTTTATTAATGGTAAAATTTCGTCCGTCCGAAAAGGGGGTAGGCGAGTACTCATTTACTCACGCGTTGGACATCACTGCACATATTAGAACAGTGATGTCCAACGCGTAAGTAAATGAGGAGTCGCCTACCCCCTTTGTTACTATCTTTAATGGATCGATTCCCCTCGGATGCTGGACGGACAAAACCGAGTTTTCAACAACATTTTCGAGTTTTAATTTTTGAAGGACTTATCTATGTGTGAAATTGTATGGCGTATCTTTTTTCTCATAGAAAAAACTTTGTAGCTTTTTTAGTTTTAAAATTACAGGCAAAAAACTGAGTTTAAAAAAAATCGATTTCAATTCCTTTTTTACTTTAGCTCGTGCTCAGTTCATCAGTATTTTGTTCTTTAAAATTAAATTTTTATAAAATATTCTTTCTGGTGTCCTTTCAATAAAATTTCACATATAGATACATTATGAAAAAATTAAAATTAGAAAATTTTGTTGAAAGCTCGGTTTCGACCGCCTGGAAGCCGAGGGGAATCAGCTCATTAAAGGTGGTAACAGAGGGGGTAGGCGACTACTCATTTACTTACGCGTTGGATATCACTGATCTGGCGCCATTCTCTCATTTCGTGATATATATCTTTGTAAAAAAATTTCTCGATTCACAATGCTAAATACTGTAACTATTCAATTTTGTTTAATTTGAGTAAAAAACATTTCTTTTGGACAGAGTGGGATTTAATTGTGGTCACAGTCAAAGGGAGGAATGACATTATTGAAAGAGAATCTCTCTCCTAGCGAAAATACGACTTGAAATTTGTAAAGATCGAGAAATGCTAGTTAACTTTAGAAAAATTTAAATGTAACTGCACATGCCTTTTATTGCAGTATAACGATAAAGATGATATTTTATTTTTTTTGACGTGAAATTCAGTTTGTACTAATTTTAGAATTATTGAAATTTATCATTCAGTAAGGTATCTAGAGAATTTTATTAGCAAATTAAATTTCACTACACTTACTACAATATTTACATTTATTCAGAAAATATTGTCAAAGAAATTAAAATATATACAACAGATTAATTATGATTTCAGAAATTGTATAATCAATTCAATTTTGAAAAATTAAGGAACAAATATAGTTGTAATGTTATCCCATAAAATACCATTGTATCGGGTAGAGACATTAATAGAACCAATAAGCTTAATTTCCCTCGAAGTGCTCCTACTTCCTTATAATTATTGATGTCAGCAAAGCAATAGAAAGTACTCTATTTCACCATTACAAATGTAGCGATGTAAGTTACTGAACCGAATTGACAAGCTTAATTCCTTTCAAATTGACTTTTCCCTCCCAATTAATAAACTAATAATTAAATAGAGAAACTTCTGCTATTATACGCATGCAGCCTAGGTGGAAGCCTGGAGGCGGATACAGGGTGAGTACCGAGTAGTGTGTAATAAATTTTAAAGTGAGTACTCTGTGGAAAGAGGACTGAAAATTTCGGAATTTATTTTAAAAAATTTTACTTCTCTTGGTTTTAATTTAAATTCAACACCTAACTAGTGATTCGAAATCTTTGAGTCATTATCAATTTGCGATTATACGCGATATAAAATAGATTTTGTAATTATCACCCTGTCATTGTTAACACCCTAATCGGAAATAAGCTTTAATCTCTAAATAATATAGGAATGATGCTGGTTTTTCAGGGTGAAGGTCTCACTATGAGGCCAGGATTACCAGGACCAAAAGGAGATTCTGGATTGCCAGGAAATACTGGACCAAAGGGTGATCCTGGAATTTCAGGAAGTAAGGGTTCAAAAGGTGAATTAGGACAAAAAGGATCTAAAGGAGACCATGGAAAAGAAGGCCACAAAGGACATCAAGGATTTAAGGGAGAACCTGGTGCACCCGGAACTCCCGGACTACCTGGTGCACCTGGGGAAAATGGAAGACCTGCTGAAAAAGGTGCCAAGGGAGATATGGGCCCTGAAGGAAAAGTTGGACCTGCTGGACCACCTGGACCACCTGGCGTTGGTGGAATCAATGTGGGAGATACGGGTACTAGATATTTTCTTTTCATAAAATAATTTTGGAAGAAATAAAATCTCTTTAAAACTGATCCTATTGCTTCAAATATTCAATCATATTAATGTCTAGAATTTCAAAGTTAAACTGAAAATATTATTTTATTACTAGAAGGTTGCACAATTAATTAACCGAATCTATCGAATAAATGCTAAATAAAGGGCATAAATCCTATTGATTATGTTTGTTTTTCTTGTGAATATTTATATTGGAAGAGAATTTACTGGATAAATCAAACTGTAAGATCAGTAATTATCTAATGATTGCTATTGAACAATTAACTATCCATTAGTTATATTTTCTTGAAAAACAAATGGCGAATCATTTGAAAGAGAAACATTTTTTCAGAGTCTAGAATATATTATAGTTGATTAAAAATATCAATATATGTGTATAATAGTTATTTTCAATTAATAAGTAGTTAATCTTAAACTAATTAGAACATAATTTCCAATATTTTCTGAATTCGAAGTTTGATTTTTTTAGATAAGGATAGATTTGAACGATTGAAAAATTTGTTATTCATTTTCAGAGCTCAGTGAATTTTTTGATTCACTTAGAAAAGTTGAATAAATAAAGATTGAAGAAATTTTAAATTTTATAAACTCTAGCCGGTGAATCAGCATAAGTTTAGTTCTTGAAAAAGTCAAAAAAGAACCAGAGATCGATAAAAAATGACTCCCTTAATTCAAAGTTAATTAGAAAAATGTCTGACTTCTTCTTTTTATCTTATCAGCTTCAGGAGTGAAAGGAGAAAAAGGAGAACCAGGAGCACGCGGCTACAAAGGGGAACTTGGCTTGAAGGGTGAGAAGGGTGATAAGGGAGATTTTGGTCCATCTGGTATTCCCGGAGTAAATGGAATTCAAGGACCTCAGGGTGAAAAGGGAGATCCTGGTAAGGATGGAATTTCTGGGACTCCTGGAATTCCAGGATCTAAAGGAGATCGCGGAGAAAGGGGTCCACCTGGGCCAATAACGGTAGCAGGATCTGGTGATTATATTACCATCAAAGGAGAAAAAGGTTCTGAAGGTAAAAGGGGAAAAAGAGGAAGACCTGGACCCCCAGGATCTCCGGGTCCAATGGGACCTCCAGGAAAACCAGGAACTGTGGGAGACATTGGTCTACCAGGTTGGATGGTACGTATTGTATTTTTTTTATTGTCTAAGATTTCAATTATAATAATTGAATGTATTTATAAAGATAAATGCAATAACTTAAATTATATCAGTCCATTTTTTGGTTTTAATTAATTACCTTTCATACTTTAATGCTGACAAAAGAACAAGGTGAGCCAAATTTAAAACTATAATCTAATTTTTAGCATTTTATTCTTAATTAATAAATTTAGTAAATCTTAAATTACTATTAATTATTGATACATTTTTTTCACTTTATAGGGTCGTCCAGGAACTCCTGGAATTCCTGGTAATCCAGGACCTCTGGGACCAAAGGGTGACAAAGGGGAGCCTGGAGCTCCAAGTCCTTATGGAGTCTCTGTCGGTGTAAGTCTAATTTGTGAAATTTTTATAATTAATATTTAAATCCGTAAAAATTAAGAGAAAAATACGTGGAAATGTTAAGAAATGTTTTAAAAGTTTAATTACTCAGAATTTGGTTCATTCACATTTAGTGATGTGAAAACAGTAATAAAAATATTGTTAGATAATGAAAGTGATATTTAATCAGAGTAGTTTGATTGTGAAAAGCTACTAACGTAGAAAGTAATATTTTTCAATAAACTCTCCAGAGAATTTTTTTTGATAAGACGATAACATGTTCAGACTCTGATTTCCGATAAAACCGGCAATAAAGCTTCAATCCCGACTACTATTCGATAACTGCAATCTGCATGCTCATCACTGACGCTTTTTTCCCTTTTATATGTATTGCATATATTTCCGGGTTAATTGTAGGGATTTAATTATCATGTAATTCAAGTTTAATAATATATAAAATCGTTAGAGTACATATAATTGTACAAAAATCTGAAGAATGAAAGTACCTCAGAATATATATATATACAGTAAAGCTGTAGAATCTATTTTTAATAGATATTATATTTTTCTAGTTGAAAGGTGACAAAGGAGACGATGGGTTTCCTGGAGTTCCTGGTCAATCTGGAAGAGATGGTCAAAGAGGACCTCCAGGACCTCCGGGTCCCCCAGGACCAACGGGCCCAGCTTCTCAAGGATCATACATTCCTGTTCCAGGACCTCCTGGACCTCCGGGTCCCCCTGGAACTCCAGGACTTTCTTTTGTAGGACAAAAGGGAGAACCTGGAATAGGAAAAAGTCACATTTTTGGTGAAAGGGACTATTATGGTTCAAGACAGGATACAAGTAAGATTTTTATTCAATATACTTCAATATACAATATATTTTTCTAAATTAATTTAAATTAATCTCAAATATATTCGCTTCGTAATTTACTACAATTTGATATTTAAAAAAAATTAAAACAGATACTTCATTAATCGCGTCATTGTTATTGAATTTACGACTCTCATGTTTCGTTCCATTTAATGTACTGAAATTAAGTTTAATATGACGTAATGTTTTCAAACCAATTGGATGCGGAAATTGGCCATTATATTAATAGCAAATTCTAGTGAATTTTCAGTCAAAGTAAAAGCAATTAAATGATGAAATTCTGAAAATTTAATTTTAATTCAATTAATTTAATTCGACCATTCGTCATTTCGTAATTTCAATAAAGCAGAATTTTTATTTAAACTTTTTAAATCATTTGAAATTTTTTTCACACGCTGCAAGGATTTAGAAGTAGTCTGGATGAGTTAAAAGCTTTGAGAGAATTAAAGCAGCTCAAAGAATTGAAAGATCAGTTAGGTATGGGAGTGTGAATTGTATTTTCCATAATTTTTCTTATGAGAAGAATACATTTTGCGTTTTAAATATTCAAGGAACTGGAACTGCCTCGACGAGAGGTCCTCAAGAAAGCACAACGAAAATTGTACCAGGAGCTGTGACATTCCAAAATACTGAGGCGATGACAAAGGTAAGTTAAAGACTATTATTATTATTATTCATAAAATACTTTATTAAAATAATATAATAATTATCATTTAAGACAGAAGTTTAAAATAATCATATATAATTTTTATTTTTTTTAGATGTCTGGTGTTAGTCCCGTAGGAACATTAGCATACATCATTGATGAAGAGGCTTTACTAGTTAGGGTTAATAGTGGCTGGCAGTATATTGCTGTAAGTATACATTTTGATAAGTTAATTCTTGTTTATTCCATGAATTTTTAAAATAAATATGTATATATTTTTTCAATTAACTGTTTATAAAATTATTTTAGCTTGGTTCCCTTTTACCTATCACAACACCAGCACCTCCAACGACTGTTCCACCTCCAGCAAATCCACCATTCGAGGCTTCGAATCTGATCAATCAAATACCAATAAAAGCTGACGGAACAGGAGTAAGTATTATTCTTATTAGTGATACGTATCTTTTAATAAGTGACTCTTTTTAATACTTAAATCTACTAATGAACTTTTAAAACTCCATTCTGAAATTTTAATTATTTTCACGCTGCTTAGTGGTATCCACGAATGGTATGTCAAATTTTTATTAACGTTCAATTTTGTCAAGATAAAAAACATTATGTCCTCTAGCAAATTAAATATTATAAGCTCTCGGTTTTTTGTATTGATTTTAAACTCTAAAAATATTCCTAAAAATGTCTTTCTTTTAGCTGCGAATGGCAGCTTTAAACGAACCATTTACTGGAGATATGCATGGAGTTCGTGGTGCTGATTACGCTTGTTATCGACAAGCAAGACGAGCAGGCTTAAGAGGTACTTTCCGAGCTTTTCTTAGCTCGAGAGTTCAGAACGTTGACAGTATAGTTAGACTAGGTGATAGGGATCTACCCATTGTAAATATCAAGGTAAGTTTCCCATTTAAATATATTCAGTATTTAAAATATTATTCCATTATTTATTAGTCCAATCAATAATCAGTAAAAAAATAAAATTTGAAATAAAATCTGGATAGGATATTTTTTCTTGAGGAAATATTAACTTTTAAAATTCGTAGAATTATCACAAATACAACATCAATATGTTGCTCTAATAACGCAGCGAATCGAAATAAATATAATTATGGTGTCTATTCATTACATTATAAGCTATTCAAATTTTCGTTTGTTTTCCAATATAAAGCAAATAAGAGAAAACGTTATTTGTCATAGTATCAGGTGCATCATAATTAAATTATGTATAGCCTCTAGAGTTACATTATTAATGGATAAAACTATTGTTATTTAATGTATTGAATAATTTTAAACTTTAGAAGAATATAGTTTTGTATTTAATTAATGATTAACTAATTAAATTGATCATAACTAGAGATAAATTATTAAATATCTTGTTGTGTGTTTCAGGGAGACGTCCTGTTTAATTCTTGGAAGGAAATGTTCAATGGAAATGGAGCATATTTCTCCCAGAATCCAAGAATATACAGCTTCAATGGAAAAAATATTCTGACTGACTTTGCATGGTAAGTTTTTTTATTTTTTATGATATTAATATGCGTTCTACTTCTTTTTGATAAATTATTGAACTTTTAAAACCTTTTATTATAAAGGAATCGATTCTTGAAGCATCCAAAATAATTCTTGAAACTTAAAAACTTGAGAGCCTTCAAGTTTAAAATCCTAATTCCAATTTAAAAAGTTGCTCTCGGTTATTTCTTCGTTTCTCTAAATTATTTTTTCCCGTTAGTAATCTATTTTTGCATAATTTATCTTTATCGTAAATTCAATTTTAAATTATTTTTTATTAATTTCAGGCCTGACAAGGTTGCTTGGCACGGTTCTCACACACTTGGTGATCGTGCAATGGACACCTACTGTGATGCGTGGCACTCAAGCAGTTCGGATCGTTTTGGCCTTGGTTCCCCACTAACAGGAGGTCGATTATTGGAACAAATTCGTTACTCATGTGACAACAAATTTGCTCTTCTATGCATAGAAGTTACCAGTGAACTTTCTCGAAGACGAAAACGCTCTGAAGAGTTTTCAGACTCAGAAAACGATACTGAACTCACAGAAAAGGAATACCAAGAACATTTAGAACAACTTTTGAAAGATTGACCTAATATACGTAAAACAGTAAAGTCAAGCATAAAATCTGTGTACATAAGACATCAAAATGTCGAAGTATGATTAGAGACAACAGATCTGACCCGTCGATGCATATCTTTGACTGATACATATCTAAGCAATCACAGCATCATAAAAAAACTAGTCGTCACATGATGTGGATACTTCATCTTTTTATCAAATCATTTTTTACCATCCCACTTTTTTATTAAGTAATTTTCTTGTCAAGTAGTTCAGTTTTCTAATTCCCCGAAAGAGAATCCTCATATTGTAATCCATAGCATATAATTTATTTATTCGATATGCCCTTATTTATAGTAAGTTTTAGTCTCATACAATTTTCCATCAATAAATTTGAAAAACAAGTAAATTCTCCTAAATAAAAATAAATGCAGAGCGCTCGAATTACTTTTATTTAGAGTTTTTTTTCTGAGATTCCGAAGAAGAAAATTCTTTTCAAATTATGCAAAAAGTTGGGATTCACTTATTATTAAAGTTTGAACATAAACTCCTTTTAGTTTAAGAAACTTTTGAAGAAAAGTTGATGAAGAATAAAATTAAAAACAATTTGAATATGAGATTTTTTCAATTTTTAGACAAAAGTTCTGATCTTTGATATTTGATGGTTTATATATAATACATTCGATATTGATTGAATGAAGAAACTTTTTCATTAGAGAAAAAGTGTGAGTTAGTCGATCCTTCAGTTTCATCTTGAAAGACTAATGAACTCATTTCGGAAGTTTTTCTTTACAAGTAGTTGATTTTCATACTTTTAACAAACTTCATTAATCTGAACTTAAATTCAAATTACATACGTAAGTTTTTCGAGAAAAAAATAAAAATTAGAACAAGAATCACTTTCTTTTGTTGGGTTACATTTGTTAATTTGAGTCACATCATGTTCCCAGAATCATTCTGTACGTATAGTACTTATCATAAAATACCTTAACGAGTCTTAAGACGCATAACTTGTACAAGTCGTAATTTACTGCCTAGAACATAAACACAGCTCTAAAATTTAAGTAATTTTAATGGAGATTGTATCCATATCAATGCATTTACATTAGTAAATACATGAATGTGTATGTTAGACTTAAGCAGACACGTTGATTTCAACAACGAAATCAATCATCGACCCAAAACAAAACTTCACAAACATGATACTGAAAAATGTTTCGTTATATTCTCTAAAAAAACAGAAATTGTTTTTATGTGTTCTTTCTAATATGCAATATCATTTATATTTTCTTATAGTGGAAAATTTCTGATTGTTGTAAAATTTTGATTCGGATAAATTATCAGATATCAGTTTTCTTATTTTTTGTATTCTAGTCTATTTATTCATATAAAGTAAACTCAATCACGACAGATTTTTGAAGAACTTGCCTACTTAAAAATATTTAAATACTTAAAATACTTTAAAGTAATTAAAATTTACATTTTAATTCTCGTTGGACTTGTTTTGTTTCCTTTTATCGTCATCAATTTAGGAAGTTTTAATCAATATATTTTTCTCTCAGATATAATTTATTTTCGACCTTTTAGTTCCAATGTTAAATTTAGCAGGTCATTTTACTTATTGTTAAAATATTCATTGAAGTAAGCAAGTTTCGCTTCCGGAAATTAACTAAAAGCAGAAGTGGAAATGCTTATTGAATAAATTAATACAAAATACATATTTGTGAAATGCCACTCATCATAAATCGTAAAAATAATAAAGTTTGTTTTGAAGAAAAACAGCTTTGACTGCCATTCTCGAAGTGAAAAAATATTTGTGACAATGTTCTCGATTGTTCTGCATTTAAAAATGCAATGAGAAAACTCTCATTTTATTATTGTTATATTTTTACCTCAAATTTCATACAGATTTAAATTTGGAGCATAAACTGAATCTAAGTCAATGTCTACAACTTAGAAATGTAATACTTGTAATGTTAATATAATTTATTATAAATACAGCAGAGATTAAAAGAGATTTTTCATCCTTTTTAAATGGTGTTTTGAAAAATAATTCTGCTATTATATCAATATAAAAGTTAATTTGTCTTTAAAAATGTCCATATGAAGAAAGATAATTTTTTCTTCTAATCTCTGCATAAATATCAAGAAAAGAGTTATATGTAATGAGTTATTTTACCATTGAAAAACGTAACAGAAAGAAAAAGTGTAAGATTATTCGCTTAAACGTGAAGCAATTTTTTCAATATCTATTGGATCAGAAAGGTTTTATTTCAAGTTTTGAATGATTTGTATACTTTATTATTGTTTTATAAATAAAAAGGAGAAGAATGAAATGAAACTTTTCCCTGTCCCCGAAAATTTAATACAAAAAGAAATAAATCTATTAAGGAATCAGATTTGCTAATTAAGCCAATTTACAAATTTTGTAGCTTTTTCCGCTGTTTCAATTTCTATAGCTACCCTAGGAATTTGGTGAACTGGGAATACTTTTCGTAAAATTAAAAACTTTAATCTCTTACAGAAAATTCATTCATGGTATATTTAAACTTATCTGTATAAAATATAATTTTGTAAAATACTATATATTAGTGCAGTAGTAGTGTATAAAATTATGTTCATCTAAATTAGTTCAGCTTATGACACTCAACAAAAAGTTATTTTGCGCAGCCCTGTTAATAAAAAAAAGTTCATAAATTACTGAACATAAATGTACTTTCCTAATGATGATTAATTAAGTTTCAAAATTTCTAGGCCTTCAGTGAATTTCAACTCTTCTAGGACGTCGCGAAGGTTTTCTATTGAAGCGTCTTCCACTGCTTCTGCCCAGATTTCTAAGACTGTTTTGCACTGTTCGAATTGTGTTGGCTTTCCTTCGAAAAACTGAATCTGAAAAGGAAAACATTTTGCAAAGTTGTATTACTTGTATAATACTGAAAACGAATTAAGAAATTTATTTAAATATTCCTGTCATTCATAATATTCTTGAAATATATGACATGTACAGTTGAATTCATCTATTTCTTATAGCACAGATGCAAAAAAAAATTCAAATTTCTTATGTTTTCTGTTATTTGAGAGGTAAGGCATAAAAGAATTCGACTGTATATACCTCATTGTCACTGTAACCTAACTTAGTAGCTAACTTTTTCAAATCGCCTTTCCAAGCTTCAGCTAATTTCATTATTAAGTCTGGACTAAGTTTATTTATCTTCTGGGCTTTTTCTGCATTTTCAGCATCCGTCTGTTCAGATTCTTTTTGTAAAACATCTTCATTGAACTCCTGATCATTCGACTCAGGCGGAGTATCATCCGAATCCTTCAGCGAATCAACTTGAGCTTGCTGAAATTAATCAAGTTTAAATTTCTGCAATATATTAAGGTTATTATTTTATTTAAATCATTCAAAATATTGTAATCTTACCTGTCTATCTTTAGCTATCTTTTTAATCATAGTTTCCAGGTACTCAGGAAGTTTGTTAATAGGATTATTCCCATGAACAAAGAAATGAGGACTGCGCCTCGCTAATAATCTCAAAGCTCTCCAGCCAAAGTTTCCATCGTTTACTTTCCTGTAGAACAAGAAATTAACGTTAATAAAAGCAAAGGTAATTATTTACATTTTGACGATGTCAATGCTCACTTATATTCTTCCTCGACCATCGCCTCTGGATCTAATTGCATAATCGCTTCCTCAAAATAAGTTTCTAAAGAGGGAAGAAAATCTCGTTCCTTAGATTTACAAGCTTCTAAATTACTTGGACACACATTCCACAATTTTGTCAACTCTGGGCTATAAATAAATTTTTAGTGTAATTTTAAATTGAAATAATTGGAAAACGACTAGAATTTATTACATTATATATAAATATTGATTTTCATACTTTCCCATATGATATTTCCCAATTAACTGTGCGTCTTTCACAACGTCCCCAATTTTTCGACGCGATCTTTTTGGTTTTTTTATCTCCTTTGCATCTTCATCAGTTGAATCAGGCATCGGCCTTTTAAATGCAGGACACCCTTCATTTTTCCAGGCATTCCAGTGTTCCTCGCGAGACAAAATGTGTTTAACAGTTTCCGCAAAAGCTGGACCATCGGGAGGAGTTTCAGCAAGAAGTGTGTAAACTTGTTCCGTTGTTGCTTTCACCCATTCTACTTGATCTATTTTTAACTCATGCGTTTCTCTAAAGAAAATAAGTTTATATATCATTCATGAATACTACTTATTCAAATTATAAATACCCTTATCTCGACATAATTTCTCAAATTAACTTACGCTTTAAATTTTACAGTACTGTTCAAATACTGGAACAAAATAAGAAACTGGAGAAGAACATATCTCCGGAAATTGGAATCGGAAAGCTGAAGTTCCAGCAATTTCTGATTCGTCAGATACTTTGCGAAATAATGCGTTTCTTTGTGTGTTCCCTCTACAGATGATTCGACTTTCATAGCCGTGAGACAACTTCTCTGTTCTTCCAATTTGAAAGACGCAAATGCTGATAATACATTCGAAGCATGCTGCAAAATACAATCTTATATATCTTAAAAATCTTTACTTCTTAATAAGGTAAATAAAAAATTAATAAAGTTCCTAACCGCTGAGAATACTTTCCAGTGTATTTTATTGTAACACTGATTTGGATTTCTAAAAAAATCCTGCAACGCCCAAAATTTCCTGTAGAGATTATAATCAATTGGTATTTTATTCTCAGATTTATCGCTATCATCGTCCATTGGTTCTAAGAGATCTTCGGATTTCTCTATTCCAAATTCTGTATGATTTTCTAAATTGAACTCGCTGACGATGTTCAATCCAGATCTCTCCGAGAATGGAAAGAATTTAGCCAAGAAGAGGAGTATTCTTCCGCAGAAAACTGTTTGTTGAGAACGAGAAAGCCTTCTTAGAAGATCGTTGCACATTCTCAGTAAATTATTTTTACAGGCTCCAAAAAACATTTCCTCTTTCCATACTACCACATTATTTTCGACAAATGTGAAGAGATTCTCACAATGATCTAAAGTCATCGCATCGAATATATCTCCTAACAACATTACAGGAACACTCGCTGTTGCTAAATCCTTTCTACAAAGTTCGATGCAAAATGTGATGTAAGATTCAAGAGCTTCAACATTTCCGGATGAATTGTCCGATAAAATTAGGAGCAAAGTGTCTCGCAAAGCTTGATCAACTGCTGCTTTCCTGTCCGCATCATTTGAACAATGATCTGTGCATTTTTTAATGAATAATGCTGTATCCAGTGTTTTGAAAGTCTGTTGCAAATATTTCTGAAACAATCATCAATTCTAATACTGTATTTTTACTGCACCAGTTCTAACTGACTTTTTTTTAGTAAAGAATATTGTTTATAATTTTGTTGACCGAAAACTACTTATATGTTGGCCACGTTTCTTAAAGATTTTTTTAATTTGAAATGGTCTGAAATTTTGAATTATATTTAATTCTTAAAATTTTTAGTTAAATTGTGCTGTGTAGCAAAAGTAAATTAAAAAGGTTTCTTAAAAATAGTCTTATAAAGATAAACGGAAGGCACAGAAGTTTTTCTAAATAAAATGTCTACTTTTATTGAGTGATTACTAAACTTTCAAGTAATACGGGTTCAATATAAACTAAAGTATTTAAAATATGTAATATCAAAAAACATTGTTGAATACTTTATCAAATTTATGTGGCTTTGTAAATAAAGCTTTGGGATTGGAAGTGAAAATATCCTAACCTCAAAATTAGAAAAACATTTAGTATACAGTTTTTAATAAAAATTAGTATGCTTACGCTGTAGTCTTTCCTTAAAACTTCAAACATTGCCATTGCTGTATATGAATTTTTCACTTTTATTATGCAAAATTTGGTGCTTATATATGTATAAGAACACTTTTATATCTTTTGTTTACTATCTTGCTATGTTTCTCTAAATTTCAGTGTTCTTAAACGGGACAGCCTGCGCGCGCAATACACTTGGACTTCCTGCTGGAGAAATTCTGTAATTGGCTGTAATCGGGCGTATGATTCAAAATGGAATGAATTTAATTCGATTTTGAATTGCGCATGCGAATAGCAACCAATCAGATGCTAAATTCAACGCATGCATAATGGTATCAAGTGTTTATTGAGAAAGATACTCAAATACCTCAAAGAATATACTCATCTCGTCTCTGATAAAACTGAAAAAAAGTAAGATAATCCTTTATATTTATTAAAGTATATTGGCAAGGGTATATTCATATTATAGCAAATATAATTTTCTATTCAGAATTTTTATATATGCAGATTTGATAGTTGTTTTTCATTAAATTCATCAAGAAAGAATCCTAACCTAACTTTTTCCAATAAACAAATAATATACATGTAAACAAAAACAAATGAAAAATTGAGAAGCATGTTGAATTATTTATAATTAAAAGAATAAATTTTTACGTTATTTTTGTTTTTAAATAGGAGCAGCTTTTCAATAAAGTTTTATAAAATGAATAGAAGAAATTTGATAATAGCTGTCGCAGGTGTATTGATGTCAGAAGTTGTATGGCATTTTTATAAAAAATACAAAAAGAAAATTGCTCTATCACCAAAGACGAGATCTGAAGTGTTCTTTTCTTCAGAAGAATCTGTACTATGTAGACCGCATTTAAAATCAAATAAGGCTTGCCCGAGAATTCACTGTCCGGTTCGCACACTCAAGTAAGACATTGCTGATTTTTTATAGTTTATTAGCAAATTAATTTTATTATTAAGGATACCACTGACACAGTCATGTGAAAAATGCGTCAAACTTCTTGTAACTAAAATATGGAGTACATCAAAAATTTACAAACTCCAGTAAATGAAGATTTACAATGGATAATGAAACACGTTAAACTGTAAATACAACAATTTTGAAGATTTACGTGGCAGCAGGCATTTATAATTTAAGTGAGATCATGTTCTCTTTTTTAAATTTAAGTGTAAAAGTAAGGAAATTAATTTGAAAATTATAAAAGACATCATTCTCGCAGTGAACTAAAAAGAGTCATGACATCTGCAACAGAATCTTTGGACGTGTGTGTTTATTTTTTAACACATCCGATTCTATTAAATGCAATTATCGATGTGTACAATAAGAATATTGCTGTAAGAATAATTACTGATGCTGACATGTCTGATAATACCGCATCGACTGACCATATTCTTAATTTACGCAGATTAGGTAATTATATTCAACGATTTAAAATTAAACTGTATATTATTTTTTTTTACTCCTTTTACTAAGTCATGATCTTTAATCTAGGCATCAAGGTTCGTACAAAAAAGTCTGAATACTACATGCACCATAAATTTGCAGTCGTCGACAAACGGATTCTTATAACTGGTAGTACCAATTGGACGAAAAATGGTTTCTTTGGAAATTATGAAAATATAATAATAACTAATCAACCTGATCTAGCCAAAAAATTCTACGAAGAATTTGAAAGATTATGGGATATTTTTGACAGGCCAGCGAATGGTCAATAATTGACAACCTTATAGAATTAATATTTTAAAGAATTATGTAATAAGATTTATGAGAAAAAATGTTTACAGTTTATTTTTACGTGAATGCTCAGGGTTGTTAACTGAAGCATGTGAGATGCAACTCATATTTTAAATTTGTCGTTTAAGTTTTTTATTTTACTTTGAAGAAGAGCTGTGAAATAAATGTAATTAACACTTATATAACAGTCATAAAGTACACACATATCTCATTTATACCCCAGTGAAATAGTATATTACGTGAGAAGGAGCGAAAAGCGACAATTTCATGAGTGTGAAGATATGACACGAGTAAAATTATCGCCTCTCCCCATGTCACGTTTACTATTTTTCATAACATCAATTGAAAATTCGACTTTCGATGCTTTCTCTTCAGTTATTTTGACTTTCAACCCGCTATCAAGGCATCGAAAGTCGAATTTTCAATTTTGATGTTATGAAAAAACCTTTATAAAAATACTGTCGTGGGGTGCATGTAATACACTGTGTATTTTAAGGATAGCTTTTATTTAATGTATAATTTTAATAATTCGTTACTGAATTGAAGTTGTTTCATACTTTTTAAATCTGTAATAAAAAGTTGCCAAAATTAGTTTACATGTTATTTTTTATTTATTTTTCAAAAATTTAAATAAAAATCGATAGTCATTTATTAATTTCACATCATGCAATTTGACAATTTGAAGAAGATATTTTTTTTATTTTATGCTACAATTTAAGTGAATTTTTTTTTATTGAACCTAAAGAAAAGAAGCCAATCAGAATGATAAATCCTCTAGAGAATCAAACAATTACATATCAAGCACCTCGAAAATTATCGCCATTTGTAGTATGGTTCACTTACATAGTAGGTTGAAATTTAATTCCATTTAAATTATGATATTGTAATCATTTATAAACACTAGGGATCTCTACATTTAAAAAAATTTTTTTATTAAGGTGATTTATAAAATCTAAATTCGAAATTATTGTTTTTTAAGGCTACATTCCTAGGATTATTAATCTCCATCATAATTATCTTTGCTACACAAAATAATTCAAGGCATGTTTATTCAAAAATAAAATATGAAAACAAATTTTTTAATATTTTTATGGGATTATATATAAAAAATGCAGAAAATAATCATGACATCAAAGATTTCACTGATAGAAGTTTAATATTTTATGAATCTCTTCTCAATAAACAATCTAAGTACGTGTAATTAATTCTAAAAACTGCTTGAAGTTTTTTTTTAATGCTTAATTTATTTGTTTAAAAACGGGTTGAATCTGATTTATTATAGTATAGTAATATTTTATTAATAACTTAATAACAATTACAGAAAAACTTCATGGATAGATGGAAGTAATGATGAAATTTCTTTTAGAAATTTAAAGGGCGATGTTATGGTGATGAATTTGACATCAGGTGTTAAAATAATTTAATTGATAAATAGATTTCCTGAGACTAGCTTAATATATTATTAATATATTATATTATATAAATTTAATTTTATAGAGGAATCATATTTGGCTTTGAATGCATATCATATTCGTCAATTTGGAGCTGCAGAATTTATGGTTTCACCTGATAAATCTCACGTTGCAATTTTATGGGATCAACATAAAAGTTATAGAAAGAATTTTGAATATCGCGTCAGTATAAGGGCATTTGGGTCAGCTTCTATTTTCAAATTTTAATGAAAACCTAGTAAATTTAATATCAGCTATGTGATTTTTATATTCTTATTTTATATTTAAGCTCAGGTTTTGAGAAAAAAATCTTAAAAAATGGCGATTTCGTTTCGTACTTTTCGTTTTCTGCTCATGATTACAATATTTATACTTACACATTTATTACAAATGGAATTTCGAAATACTATGAATGCTTTTTAAATGATTGTTCAAGTTCCTCAGTAATGATGGAAAATTGTAGAATAGGAGAAACGACTGGTTATAAATTTAAATTTAAGGTAAGAATTTAATATCTACATTTTATTTTTAATTGATTAATTTATATTGTTAATCAAAATAATATTTGTTTTTTTTTTTTCAAAAAGCAAGAATATTCTGTCTCAGCAATGTGTCCAAGTTATGAAGCATATTGGAACGATAATCAACATTTCTCAAATGACATAATTGATGAAATTATTTATAAAAAAAAAGGAACAGTTTTGCTCTATCCAAAATTGAATAATTTTGCTTATAATCGAGCTGTAGCAAAAACTTTTTCAGAGAGAGATATGATAAACGTTTTTTCAACGGAAAAATATAAACCAACTTTTCACTTTTCTGTAAATGGGAAAATAAATTGGATTCCAGAAGATGAATTTTCTGGAGGTATCGACACTTTGAGCTTTAATTCTAATGAAGAGATTAAAAATCAGACAAAAATTAGAAAAAGAAGACAAAATCTAGAAGAAGATAATAAAATTAGAAAGTAAGATTTAAAAGAAAAATTATTGAAATTTCTTATAAGTATTCATTTAAATTTTTCATTTTTAGAAAATCTGAATTGGAAGACTTTGGAATGAATCGTCAACACGTGGAGCACATTGGTCGATCTTTCTGCAGAAAATCACCACTTAATTTAGTTTCTGTTGATTATACAGTAGATTATCCAAATGAAAATGCCGTTTTTTACAGTCTACAAGGGAAAAATAACTCTTATTACTTTCCTTCCAAAGAAAAAGCTTTTTTCATGGAACCTGCCTATGGTATAACTTAAAAATTGTTACTTAGAAAATTTCATTTGAAAAATGTAAACCCAATTTTATAGATTTGGTATCTTCTTTCTTTTTCTAGGAACAATACAACTAGATGCAACTCCCTGGGTATTACATCCAATCGTATACCGCAACGAAACGACTGGATTGAGTACTTTCAACATGGCAATATCGACAAGCAGTGGCTTCAACCCGAAATATCAGGACACAACTTATGGATATGGGGCTTTCTTTTCTTTCTGGAATACAATTCCAAAAAATCGTTATTCTCCTCTCCTTAGTAGTGATTATTTTCTTACTCGAATTTTAAACGTCCGAAAAGATAAGTACAGAAATCAACTGTTTGCTTATTTCATCGCTGTCCCAACGAGAAATGCTTCGAGAAGGTAATGAGAAAAAAATGTGAATTTGAAACTACAGTCTATTTATTTGAAAATTTTTTTTCAGATATTTTTATAAAATTGAGATTAAGTATCCACATAGTGAGAAATCTTTACTGGAATCTGTGATTTGCTTAACGTGTCCGAAATCAAATGAAGAAGGGGGTTTGATGAAGAGTCTTCCAGGATTTGAGCCTCAGTGTATTTGGGCTGATGTGGAAATGTCATATTTGGCTGACTATTATCTCCTTCATTGCAAGTAATTAGTTTTATTAAAATTGACTGTGCTTATAAATTTACTTAATTAAAACCCCACTGAGTTAAAATCCATTTAATTTGAATATTTTAGAGGCCCAGAGGTTCCCTGGTCAGTGATCGTAAACACGCAAACAAACCTTGTTTTGTACGATCTGAAAGAAAACGAGGACGTTCGTGCTTGGGACGCTTCATTGGTATTAAAGCCTCGAGTTCACGAATTTGAAATCAAACTCGCTAAGAATTTCACGGCGAGGGCAAGAATCTATTTCCCACCAGAATGGCATCCAGATATCAAGCATTGTCCCAGACAATACAAACTTCTTTTACATGTAGACGGAACTCCTGAGGGACAATTAGTCACCTCCAAATACAAAATATCCTGGCTTTGGTATTTAATACTGAAAAGAAATTTCGCCATCCTCGAGGTAAAATCTTCATTCAGATTATTAAAAAGTCGAAATAAAGAAGTTTTTTAATCAATTTATTTAGGCAGATGTAAGAGGTAGCGGATTCCAAAGTATCGACCTGTCCAGTGCAATCTGGAGAGACATAGGTACTCTTGAAATTCAGGATCAAATTACCGTGGTTCAATATGTGTTGAAAAAAATAGGTTGCATTGATAAAAATCAAGTCGGGGTTTATGGGGAAGATTATGGTGGTTTTACAGCTCTTAATGTTATGGCTTTAGATCGTCATAAAATATTTAAATGCTGTGCTGCAATTTCTCCAATCACAACCTGGCAACATTATTCATATCCGTTTGGAATTAAGGCGAGATAACAATAAATTTATATTATTAATCTATAATTTTGTTTTCAAAGATTCTTAAATTCTTCTATTATATTTATAGATTTTTGGAAGTCCCTACGATAATCTCCACAAAACTAGATACAAGAATGCTAATATTGCTTCGCGAGTTCGTGGCTTAATGCATAAAGATTTTATCATCTACAGTGGCACTATGGATAGGGAAATTCTTAGATATCACGTACACAATCTGCTGATCGCGTTGGCAAACAATGGGATTATTTTCAAGCATCAACAGTATATTGACCAAGAACATGACATTCCTGATTATCGCCCACATCTTTACGAACACATGTTTCAATATTTTAACCAGTGTTTTGCAGAGAATTCTGTACCCCCAATTCGGTTTTGATAAATTGTGGAATATCGTCTTCGTCAAAATAAATTTTAAATTAATTAAGCGTTGAAACTCTATGGCAGCTTAATTTATTAAAGCAATGATTCACTACCAATTTCTCCAGATAATATTTTTAAATTAAATAAATTGAGTTGAATTGTAGATTATTAGAAAATAAGTGTAAGATTAATATGTCAGAACTGTACATTTTGCAAAGTTCATTTTGCAAATAATATAATGAAAATTTAGAACATCATATATTAATTCGTTTCTAATTAGCAATAAAAATATTATTAATTACATTGAGTCCACATGTCTATGTTAACTTTAGTAATAAGGAAAATATTTTTTTTATATGGTTGACTTGATTCATTTTGAAGTTCAGAAAAAAAAATAACGGTTTCCCGTTTTAGTCATCCCTGGTGGGGATCGAACCCACGACCTTTGGATTAGAAGTCCAACGCGCTATCCTCTGCGCCACAGGGACTCAGTGGGAATTCTTCGCTGCGACCGTCTCATCACTTGAGCGTCTCCTAATCTCAGGAACGTCACTACCAAAGGTACAAATAAATCCAATTTCTACATTAAAATTGCCAAAAAAATCAATTCTACTTGAATAGCTTCCATAATACCAGGTAAATACTATTCAAATTATCTATACGGTACAAATACTTTCAATTATGTTAATCGATTTCAAAACTTTTTAAAATGATTTGAATTTTAGCAACCATTTAAGGGCATGTATTACTTACCCGATCCCTACCTTACCGACATTTTTTTCTCTGTAACGCTACGTCTACATTTATTGAGATACCACATTGAAAATTTATATATTTGAAGCTAAAGCCGTACGTTTGTCCGGTCCTAAATATTGACATTTTTAAAAAACAAATTTTTTCAAAAAATTTTTTTTTATTTTTACAAAAATTTAAGACCAGACAAACATACATTAGCATATTTTCTTTAATTTTATAAATTTTCCATTTGATATCTTTATAAATGTAGACATAGCGTTACAGAGAAAAAAATGTCGGGAAGGTAGGGATCGGGTAAGTAATACAAGCTCTTAAGGAATAATGTAAACAATAATTCTAAAATTTAATTGATTCTCCAATTAAATTCGTTTTAAAAGTTATTTTTATTAATATCTAAATTATAGATATTTTTCCGATTCATAACGAAAATAATTTCTTAAATTTATTACGTAGTATAAAAAATATTGAATCATATATGTAAAATTAGAATAAAATTATGAAATTCTATTTTCAAATTTCCGCGTTCTAACACAGAAAAAATATCAAAGAAAATTTTACTAATTAACAATAAAAAATAAACTTCCTCGAGTTTAACTATATTTTTCAAGGGGTTCCTCAAAAGTTGTTTACAGCACTGCACTTGCGCCTTTTAAATGACAGATTGTAATTAAAATAAAAATTCGGAAAACACAAAAGAAAGGGATGATAATATGTATACCTGAATGAAAAAATCACATCACAGAATGGAAGGGTAAAAGAAAAATTCTTCTCGAAAATAACAAGAGCACCTTATGACATTTTCTGCCATGTTCTTTATTGTTGTGCGTCGCACATATGGCAAAGGATGGTGGGCCGTCATAGCTCTCCATTGTGCCCATCGTCGTGGCTCGTCATTCACCAGGTCTTTACTCAACTGGTGATCTGATCTCGACTGATTCTTTAGTCTCAATAAAATTCAGTAAATTTTATTCGCGGGTGAAAAAAGTGCGGTGTAGTCCAGGCAGTGGGGAGCGCATAGCGACAGCGAGCAACAGAATCGAGGACGGTGCTGTCAGGTTCGATTTTTTAGATTGTATACAAATTTGTATTTTTATCGCATTCGCTCTCTAAAATCATTAATTTTTTCAAGTTTTTTCATTATTTTAGTCTTTGAGATGAATTTTAGTCAATTTAATCTCCAGGGGTCGTGTTTACATGTTGATGTATTGAGTTATTTTTTTGGAGTAATTAAAGGGACGAGTACATATATATATATATATTTACTATTTAGAGAAAAAGTGTTTTTTGATATATTTGTTAACACAAATGTGCTTTGAAGTGAAGTATTTTTGTAAAAAATTGAGAATTGGAGGTGTTAAAAAATGTTGGAATCTTAATTAACAGGAAGAATTTGACGTTTGGAGCAAAGATTGGTATTTTAATATTAATAATTTATTTTCCTGTGGATATATATTTTGTTGGATTTGTTTATGGGGAATAGTATTTTTTGATAAAGTCAGGGGATTGTGCTCTGGAGTTCAGTATGACAGTTATGATTGTGAAGCTAATTGAAAGTTAATTGGTTCAATTGGGTTTTTAATTCTTTAATTTAAGTTAGTAATTTATTTAATGGAAGTTTGTAATACTTAATTTATATTTAGATAATATGAGATTAGATGATATATTTTAGACGAAAGGATATATTTTATGTAATTGAGATTTTTTAAAGCAATCTAGAAAATCTAGTTTCGAAGTATAAGCGTAATATGGTTTTGTATATGATTCTTTAGTTTCTTATATAATATCTTCTTGACAGCAGGAAATTATTTGTAATTATATTCTTGATTTATTTATTGAATACATTTCAAGGTCCTTTTATACTTTCACGAGCATTTTTTTTATAAGACACTTAATAAAATGAAGCAATTTTGATATATTATTTCTTAATTAGAAAATTTCAGTTTTTCTTAATTGAATTATATATATGTTATATAAGAGAACCATAAAAACCCTTATGCAATGCCACATTCATCAAATTTTGAAAATATGCAAGCTTTATCATTTTCGCAAAATGGTTTAGGATTATTTTTCATGTTTTATGTTTGGATGTTTCTAAAAGCGGATATGGAAAAATTTTAGACCGCTTTTACAATTATAAACATTCAAATTTGATAGTTTTAAAAATAGGAGATTATTTAAGTACAGATGAAAAGCCTCAAAAAGAAAAAGAAGTCAAGTTGATTAAAGGTCGGAAATTACAAATATTAAGGAAAGCCTATAAGCTACGAAAGTCAGGGTTTTTCTCATTTCTTTAATAAATGGCTTTAAAATTAGGGAACGTTACTAGCAGCCAGGGTATATCGAAGTTGAAATTTTCTCATCACGCTGGAGACTAATCATATTTCAATATCATTAATAAGGCTTTCATCCAAAGTCCTTGTAATTTAATTCCATAAAAAAGTTGAGAATATTACGCCACGAGATTTAAAAAGTATATGTTTCCAAACTTCTTATTTTTTTTTCTCCAGTTTAATCCAGAAAGGATAAAAAATTAAAAAATCAAGTAATAAAAACATAAAATATACATATAATCAAAATAAGTAATAAGAACGTTGAATTCTCAACTGTTTATTGATGACCCTTAAATAAATCTGTCCGGGATTATTTAATTATTTATTTTATTCTAAGACTATAAGGCTTGCTTCTAAATCAAATTATTTACAGCACCATTTGAAAATCGAGCGAGAAGTCAAGATCCGTGATCGAAGAAGAAGAGCCATGTCTACGAATGGAGAATGGGCTCGATTGCTTCGGTGCTTCAGTGGCATTGCTCGGAGTGCTCTCTGATAAATCCAACCGAGAGCGCGCAATGCGCCAGGTGCGGATTGTCCCGAGTCCGAAGTGATCAAATCAGAACATGGCATCGACCTTGGAACGACCCTCTGATTAGTCTCCCAAGTACCTCAAGAGCCGACGGTCCCACCGAACTATCCTCACGTTCCTCCAGCCCTCCAACCCCCCCGCCGCGGCTTCGAAATCCTGGAAACAATTCGCTTATCGATGCTTCCATATCCTCGAAGAAGCCGCGGCCACCAGTTCCAATAAGCCGTAATACTTTTCAAACTTATCACGCCCTTAGGTAATCACTTTTTCATTTACTAAATAACGGTCTTGTTATGATCGGCCATCTCCGTTTTAACAAGTGACTTCTAAAAATGAAGATATCCCTCTATAACTTATCATCATTTTTCATTTCCAGCAAGGAGAAGAGAAAAGAGTCTGCACCCAATGTTCTAAAGAAGAGAGTACGAAGTCAATCTTGGTCTGAAACAAGCAGAGGACAAAAATCCCTCAACCGAACACCTTCCCTACCTTCCCTCGTTACAAAGTGGACTTGTATTCGTTGCCTCTTGGCAAACAATCGAACTGCAACTCCAATTTGTACAGCCTGCGGTGCCAGTTCTTCCATCGCTGAAACGCATGGAAGACAAGTCGGAGCTAGAAAGTGCAAGAGACTCGAACCCGGAAAATGCAGTAGTCTCAAACAAGTAGGCAGATTGGATCTTGTTACGAAAGTAACAACCGGTCTAGTCACCCGAGTTCTCGATACCAGCACAAACACCCTAAAAATTTCGACTCCTATTGAAAAAATTAACTCAGAAATGGCACAATTAACTAGCATCAATCGCAGCGAGCGAGCAAGGAATAACCGTGAGGATTGGACTTTGCCGTCAGAGAGAATGGATCCATCAATCCCTTACGTAGAGAACGTAGATCCTTCCCAACGATCCCCTAAACGTCACTCTCCTTCGATGTATGAAAGAGTCAAATCCAAGGTCAGCCGTTCTCTCTCTAATGGATCAGTAGTTCAAAAGCTTTCCGAGCACGCAATTCCACGACCCACGAGTTTGATTGTCTCCGAAGCTCATCAGGAGGATGCGCTTTGGAGTTGTGATAACTGTACTCTGAACAATGCCCCTGATTTGGAACAATGTGAAGCCTGCGAAGCCCCCAGAAGTCCAGCACCTTGCAGTGGCGTCGTAATCAGCGTCCCTGCTTGGGAGCCGAGAGCTTTATCTTCTGCAGGCCCTCTGTGCTACAGAAGATCCTTTTCCGAAGTCGATACTGTAACCAGCATCATCCAGAGGAAAGTCGTGAACCGTAGAAGCCTGAACGATGATGAACCACCGGAAGTGCCGCCGCACTCAGCTGCCTTCAATTCTCGACCCAAGTATTCTTATATAGGAATAACCGATCCTGATGTTCCTCCACCCTTACCAAAGAAGCAGAACAATAAGTTGAACCTCCCAGTTTCTCAGAGATCACAAGCAGAAGCGACAAGCCCTGTTGGAGAAAGGACGTCTACCAGTCCTTTGAAGAGAATGTGGACATGTCGAAAGTGCTCGTATGCATATAATCCACTGTGGTCTGGTGGATGTGACATTTGTGGATCTTCGAGGTCGCCACCTTCTTTGACGCAGCCGAGTTTAATTACTGTGACGAAAGATAGTGTTAATTCTCGTCAGCTACAAGCGCATTCTCCGATTGTTGTTTCTAGAGATAGTGTGAGGTATATTCCACCAAGACCAGCTGGTTATTCACTTGGGGAATCGGATTCGGATGATTTGGTGGATTTGGGACCAGGATGGACTTGTAAGAAATGCACGCTGTTGAATAAAGCTTCGAGAGCCACTTGTGAGGCTTGTGGAGGTTCGAAGTTGAAGAGTGTTTCGCATTTAGAGGATCCGACTTTGAGGAAGGGAGAAAGTTGGGTTTGCCAGTCCTGCACGCTGAGGAATCCTCTTACTGCGATTACTTGCAATGCTTGTAAGAACCAGTCCTTTACGGAAACACCAAGAGAGAATAGACTTTCGACTCAGAGAAGCCCTAGTCCGAGACTTACTTGCCCTACGCCAACTAGCCAAAGAGCTGTTACACCGAGGCCGAGAAATTCTGTTAGAAGGAATGGGTCCGGAGTTGTGGAGAAAAGATACACGAAAAGTAAAGAACCAGGGGTTACACAGGTGAATTTTATTATTAAATGTGCTTTGTAAATTATGAAATGATAGATGGAACTATTAACCACTCATCCAATTTCTATTTATTTTCAGTGGCAATGTAAGCTTTGCACTTATGAGAACAAGAGCAGCAACGGAAACTGTGAGATGTGTCAGAGTTCAAAAGTTTTGTCTCAGATGGCAAACGATAGACCTCGTCTTAGCGAGTCAGGGAACAACACACTCAGAATACAAAGGCAAGAAAGCGTGGTTATGGAAAATTTGAGGAAAATAGAAGAGAGAGAAGCACTCGAAAAGTGGGAAAGAATAGTTCTTTACTGTAAAGAGGTATTAAGCATTATCCACAATTATTAAAAAAAAGTATTTCTCTACAAATTGTAAACATTTCTTTACTCTTGGAATTATTGATTAATCTAGATGATTCTTTTTAGACTAACGAACCATTTGTCGACGATTCGTTTCCACCAGCACCAAAATCTCTGTACTATAATCCTGCAGAGACGAAAGATAATCACGTTGTTCAATGGAGAAGACCTCATCAGATTAATGTAGACTCAAGTGTAGATTCAAGACTACCATGGGCAGTTTTTAGAACACCTTTACCCTCTGACATCTCGCAAGGCGTTTTAGGAAATTGTTGGCTTTTGTCAGCCTTAGCTGTTTTGGCAGAGAGCGATGAACTTGTAAAAAGAGTTCTCGTTATGCGAGAAACTTGTCCGGAAGGCGCGTATCAAGTTCGGTTATGCAAGGATGGAAAATGGACTACAGTTTTAGTCGATGATTTACTTCCCTGTGATAAAAGAGGACATCTCGTCTACTCTCAGGTAGACAATCTTAAACTTCAATCTATTCAGAATAATATGTAACATTCATAAGCATTAATTATCTCTTTTGATTTAGGCAAAGAGAAAACAACTTTGGGTTCCTTTGATTGAGAAAGCAGTTGCAAAAATCCACGGATGCTATGAAGCTTTAGTCTCAGGTCGAGCGATAGAAGGCCTAGCAACATTAACAGGAGCTCCTTGCGAAAGCGTTCCACTTCAACCTTCAGCATTGCCGAGTGAAGATGAACTTGATAAAGATTTGATCTGGGCACAGCTTCTTTCTTCACGTCAGGCAATGTTTCTCATGGGTGCTAGTTGTGGTGGAGGAAATATGAAGGTCGACGAAGAGGAATACCAGAGGAAAGGATTAAGACCTAGACACGCATACTCTGTTCTTGATGTTCGCGATGTTCAGGGAATCAGATTACTACGCCTCAGAAATCCGTGGGGTCATTATAGTTGGAAAGGTGATTGGTCTGATGATAGTGCTCTCTGGACTTTACAATTAAGAGAGATGCTGATGCCTCATGGAGCTTCTGATGGAGTCTTCTGGATTTCATTTGATGATGTCCTTAGATATTTTGATTGCATTGATATATGCAAAACAAGAGTTGGGTGGAGCGAAATTAGACTGAGAGGGACTTTGCCACCACTTTCGTCCCTTAGGCATTTATCATGCGTACTTTTAACTGTTTTGGAACCTACTGAAACTGAATTCACGCTCTTTCAAGAAGGCCAGAGGTATTTCGAAATATAAAATGAGAAATATGTTTCTTTTTTAATGTAGAAAATTTAAAGTTATAAACGTTCTTTTTCTATTTGATTTAGAAATTCGGAAAAGTCACAGCGTTCTCAATTGGATCTGTGCGTTGTTGTATTTCGAACTCGTTCGCCAGCAGCACCAGAAGTTGGTCGATTGGTTGAGCACAGTAAACGGCAAGTTCGAGGATTCGTTGGGTGTCACAAAATGTTGGAGAGAGATTTGTATATCGTTGTATGCTTGGCCTTTAATCATTGGCATACGGGAATGGAAGACACGTCGAGTTATCCAGAATATGTGCTGGCGATTCACAGTTCAAAGAGATTGTTAGTTGAACAAATTTCTCCTCCCGCCTTCGTTTTGGCTGATGCTATTATAAGCCTGACTCTGGCTAAAGGGCAAAGACATGAAGTAAGCCTGAGATTTATTCTCTTCATATTTATTAAATGTTTATACATATTTAAATGTTTATTTAGAACCAATTTTTGTTTATTTATTGTTTGGAATTTGTTTTCAGGGCAGGGAGGGAATGACTGCCTATTATCTGACCAAGGGTTGGGCAGGTTTAGTTGTAATGGTAGAAAATCGTCATGTGAATAAGTGGATTCATGTTAAGTGTGATTGCCACGAGAGTTATAATGTTGTCTCTACAAGAGGTCAACTCAGAACTGCCGATAGTGTTCCCCCTCTTCATAGGTAAGTTTTGAGCTTAAAGGTTACTATGTTATTCTGTAAAAAATTTAATTCAGAAACAAAAAGTTGTTAAACAAAATTTCTATTTTCAGACAAGTCATTATAGTATTAACACAACTCGAAGGCAGCGGTGGTTTCTCCATAGCTCATCGATTAACGCACAGACTAGCAAATAGTGGAAATCTGCACGACTGGGGTCCACCGGAAACTCAGCATTGTCCACAAATAGACACTCAAGTAGAAGGACTGCACAGTCCGCGTTTGATCACCTGAACAAATCGCAACTGCAATAAAAGAAAAACCAAAGTTCACCGCAGGTATAGAAGCACTCGCATATTTTCTGGCGTTTTGGGCACAATTGAAAGCCAATGGTTTTGATAATACTTTAAATTTGTGACGATTGACTCTCAGGTGTCGATTATTTGTCCAAAGTCCTTTGGAGTTACCCGGGAACATTGATCGTGATAAACGAATATTCAAACAGGTCGAGAAACATTTGCGCGCAGAATAGACACTACTAGTATCTTTTACCGATATAAAAAATAAACTTGCTATATACAAACGAAACAAATTATTTTCTCATCTATGACGTTTGAGCGTTAAAAAAAATTAATACAAAGCAAACTGTATGACAAAATGTACAACTGCGAAGTGAAATCTCTAGGGATCATTAGACAATGTGATCGTTATAATCGTTGTTTTTGGAATTGCTTAGAATATAGTCACAAGTGAAATCGAGGAAACTTTTTCGGTATGAGTTCTTAACTTTTACATGTTCCTTTAAATACTCTTGACACTTGTGCTGAAAGTGAAGGCAGATTTAAATTGTGAATCTCAGTGTTTGGTCTACAAATCTAGCTTTGGTGCTTTGAAGGGCCTAAAATGATCAAATTTTTTTCTTGTCTATAGTTTAAATAATAATAAATGATATTATTTCGCAGTGCATACGTACAAATGTGATATTAAAATGAATTAAGATATAGGTAGACCTCTTTTTGATAAAAACTCACTTCACTTAAAGCACAAGAATTAATTGTTTGATATTATTTTGAATTTAATTTTATACCGAATCTCAGAAAGTTAGGCAAAATACTTTTCGAAAGCTGCCTTTTTGTGCCTGTGTCACTTTAAGTATAGTTCTCAAGATCATGTCTTTATTTTTGGTCTACTTATTTCTGTATGTAAGTCAGATTTTATTATATCTTTTGAACAAAGCATTTCTGAACTGCCATATCCCGTGTCTCTAAAAATTGACATGCAGATGTGACAATATTTGATGCTGTGATTAGTCAGATTCTCTCTGACCTTTAAAAAAAAGACAAACGACCCATAAGAGAGAAAAATTATTACATTTACACGAAATTATTAACAAATTTGTAGTCGAATTGTAAATATTTAGAATCAATTTGTTTTCTTTTCAAATTTTTTTGTTCTTTGAATGAAAATTCTCCAATTTATTTTTTCTTTCACGGATGGTTTTACTCTACAACTGATAAAAAGTCGGCCGAGGAAACAGAATAGCCTGAATAGAGCCTAATGTATTTACTATGTGTTTAACTCTGACACATTAAATTCAAAAGAGGTACCGCAAACAGAAAAATAAAAACACACTTAGCTTTCGGTAGTTCTGAATTGCAGTGGCCTTCGTTTTTGGAAAAGAGAGTATATGTATAGTTTGAATAAAGTGACACACCGACCTGGAAGAAATAAAACCCCATATACATTATATAAAGCGTAGAAGTAAAAAAGAATCATCGCTGTGGATCTATCGAATGAAGCAAAGTAGTGTTCGGTTTTCTACTAGAAGTATATCGAAAAAAGGGCTATGTAATGAAATTCAGAGTTATTGAGTTGACCACTCGTGCCATACCAAACTAGAATTTAGATTTATCAAATAGTATTCGATAATAACTTCATAGATGCGTATTTCTTTCGCTACTCGTAATGGTACGTAAACGTTTCCGTGAATATATCTATTTTCCATATCGCTTTGGAGAAGGACTTACGAATGTGTTCTTAATTTGGGAAACAAATGTCTTAATGTGAAGTGTTAAAAATAATTTAGAATTATTGTTTCTTAAGTGGAGGCAGTTTTGATTTATGTACGATTTTTTGTTTATCTTATACTTATAGTTTTTAAAGTTTTCCTCTACATTTTTGATTCTACACTTCTTAAATTTCAAATTAAATGACAAGGTATTCTTTATCTGAAATTTTTAGATTATTGATTGGCATAAGCATTTCTCTGGGACGTTTGTTTCCCTTTCAGCGCAGTCATTGAAAAGGACTTGTGATTTTGATTGATATTATTTTGTTATTATTCTGTAACATATCGACGAGAAATGATTTCTAGTTCGAAAGGTTGCTATTGCGCTAGTTGCAGAATAAATTAACGCACGTCTGTAAAACTGAACCAATATATAGAATTTTGTACGTGTGTCTGAATATTTTACGTGATTGTTTATATGGATTTGAATGCTTTAGAGTGGAATCCGATTTGTAAATAGGGGAAAATTATTTATTTTATTCGAATTTTAAATAAGTCTCGTGAACTGCTTGCGTTATAGTAAAGTTAAACTATACAATAACGTGTGAGATAAAATATCTTGAAATGAAAAATAGCAGTGAATGGGAAAAGAAAAGATGTACCAGTGATGTACGAGGCATAAGTGTTTTCACTGGATCAATGAATCGTGGTCAATTTTTGTCAAGTAATCTGAAACCTCTTCTAGAAGATCCCAAGCTTAAAATATTAAGTAAATAATATGATAATATATTATGTAATTTTTTAACGAGTGAGAACAACGTTGAACCCAATTGAAGGTTTATGCGATAATCGTACATCACTGACAAAAAATATCTAGGCATATATTCTTAATATGTGAACAATATTGTGTCTCATTGTATATGTATCATAGCGCATAATATTACAGTGTCATTTTATGATAAATATGCAATTTATACTTTGCAAATGGTAGGGTCGCCTACTGGGTGTCTTCTGAAAATTCCAGGAAGACTTCGCATCCTCCAAAATTTGATCTTAATGTCGCTTTTATAAAAATGTGCATTGTAAAAGAAAAAACTATTTTTAATAGGAACAAAAATTCATTGAAACAAAATTCGTAGAATAAGTACGTAACTGATTTTTGTCGGTGTTATATCAATTCTTGTAGTGTAGAGAAATTATCTTAAGAAGTTAGAAAAAAGTACAAGTGTTCAATTAGAACAATTATAGTGTTCTATTCCTTAAACAAAACTGTAAGAATTCAGAAGCACCTGGTGCGGCTGTGTACCAGCAATCAATTTTGTGATAGTCGTAAAAACGATTTTAAATAACTTGAACGATTGATTATAATCCCATGGACAAAAAGTGTGAAAATCAATTGCGTAATTGCAAGAAAAAAACTTCTAGGTATGATAATTAATATAATATTTACTAGCGTATAACAAACAATACTGAGATTGTGTTGTCCCCTAATTTGTATTGTGTAGACACGCATTTATTAATAAATTGAAATTTAAAGGAATATTTCATGTCAACTTTGACCAGTAATTTAAACTGTTTTTATTTCTCATTACTACGAGCCCCTAGATAATAACTAGAAATTAAGAATTTAATTTTCGCTCTAAGAATATTAATTTTAGATAATATTAGTTTTATTTAATTACTAATGTTTATTATTCCAATAATGGTTGAATATTTTAGAATTTGAAGAGCATTAATATTTGAACGATTCTAATTTGAATATATATAAAATATATTTGCAGTTGTGAAATAATAATTTTTTTAGTTTTAAAACTTAGAATAAAAATACTGAAAAAGAAGAAGCTAATCAAATTTTTTATTCAAAAAATTTTTAATTTTACATTTTTATGACATTCATAAATTTAAAAAACCCGCGTTTATATCAGTTTGAGTATGGTTACATAATTGTATTGATTGACAAGTGACAACAAATAATTTCTAACTCGTGTAAAAGTACTAAAGAAATTGCTCCAATATATAAAAAAATTCTTTACTTTTCATGTTTCGTATATTATTATTTATCTCTTCTCTTTTGTAATAGAAGAAAATGAAACAAAATAGATATTTTTAAGGTTATCTGTGGCACTAATGTGTCGTCATTTCCTTGCAACGATAAAATTAACCAATCAGGAGCTACGAAATCCATTCCCATGATGCACTGGGGCGAAGGAGAGGGGATTCTTTCCTTCTTGGTTTTTTTTAATGAGAAGCTTTCCCTTTCCAAGTCTTTTACGTCGACGCGTCCTCGGAGTAAGTCACGTTTTTGGTGACGGAGATAAAACGTTGAATTATAAGGAACTCCACAAACATGGGTGAGGATGCGGCAGTAAAATCGGAAGCACCAAAAAACAAAGTAGAGAATAATGTTAATTCTGGACCTGGTGGTCCTGGAGGTGGACCTCCAGGTCGTGGAGGACGAGGCCGGAGAGGCAACACCAGGTTTACTGGAGGACGTGGTGGTGGCCCTGGAGGCGGTGGCATGGCCGGAATGGGACCTCGAAATATGGGAAATATTGATGGACCGGTAAGACAAATTTTTCATTTTTCTGAAATCGCCATTTTTATTAATCGCCTCGTGTCTACTGTCTACAGAGTTTTCGCGCAATTCCTTCTAAAAAGACTATAAACTGCTAATATTTTTAATATAACTATAGTCTTCCAGATGTATTTCCTATTCCAGCAAATTATTTTTATAAGATTATGTTTAAAAATGAGGATTTATGGTTTTATTTAGGATTTACGCAAAGGGCTGAAGAACCGATGCGGTGAATAAATTTTTCTTTTTCTTGGGTTGGAAGTTTATTCAAACATCTTTTTTTAGAGGGATGTGTTTCTTATAGTCTAGTTAATTCATGATACTATTGTTCAAAAGAGAAATTTGTATCGTTTTTGATTTATTATATATGATATGTAGTAAATGATCAGTGGCATGAGTTTAATCAAAATGGCGACTCGAGTGACTAAATCGCTGCACGTGTTCGAATCATAGTTTAGAATATTTTTTTAAGAAAAATTCATTTTTTAGTATTTTTAATAATGCTAAAAATTGTATTTGATGTACATAATTCAATTTTCAACTTATATCTAGATAATTTGAATTATTAAAAAACCCCGACGCCACGCTTGTTAGATGATTTCCTTAATCAGCAAGTGCCATAGAAAAATACTTAAAGGGGAATAGAAAAATAAGTCCAGCTAGGAAGCATGGTGAGGTATTTTATTTGCCCATCCATGTGCCGAAAGTGAAGGACACAATTTATTTACAAAAAAAAATTATATTTTGCGGTTTTAAATCTTAAGAAAATCTATTTTGTTTATTCCAATTTTATAAAATGAATTATGTAATATCACATTTCTGTTTCTATCTGCAGATGAAAATGAGTGAATCAATGATGGAAAATGATATGGACGGAATGGGAGGAGGTGGAATGGGAGGCGGAATGGGTCGAGGTGGTGGTATGATGCGAGGAAGAGGAGGACGTGGTGGAGGTCCTGGAAGAGGAATGGGAAATCAAATGTCCCAAGACGTAAGTTATTCTATTATAATCTTTAATGTATTTTTTATAAAATTTTAATTGCAAACATTTAATGATTTCCAACAAAATTATTTATTTAAATGGAATTTCGTACAGGACCGATTGCTTGAACGAGTAATGAGCATCAGTGGTCCAACACATGAATTACCGCCACAAGACTGCACAGAAAAAAAATTCAACGGTAGAAATCGACTCTACGTTGGAAACTTAACCAGCGACATTACCGAAGATGAGATTAAGCAAATGTTCGCTCCCTTCGGAGAAGTCTCCGAAATGTTCATCAACAAAGAAAAGAACTTCGCCTTCTTGAAGATGGTAAGATTTCCTTCTTTTTCCATGAGACTTTTAAGTGGGTGATGAATAACTACAATGATTAAAAAAATTACCGTTTGATTATCTTGTGATAATAACCCTTTGGCTGCAATTTTTGCATATGAGACTTTACCTATTTCAAAAGAAATTTTTCAAAGTTAGATGAAGTATTTTCATGATCTTTTTATTTTATTTCAGGACTATAAGATAAATGCCGAGAAGGCAAAACATGAACTCGATGGGTCTCAAAGGAAAGGACGTGCAATTAAAGTTCGTTTTGCCCCAAGTTCTACCACAGTTAAGATAAAGAATCTCACGCCCTGGGTCTCAAATGAGTTGTTGGAGAAAGCTTTCAGTGTTTTCGGCGAACTTGAACGTGCTATCGTAATTGTTGATGAAAGGGGGAAATCGACAGGCGAGGGAATCGTTGAGTTTTGCAGAAAGCAGAGCGCTCAACTGGCTTTAAGAAAGTGCACAGATGGTTGCTTCTTTTTGACTGCGTAAGTTATTTATTAAGTTTTTGGAGCACACAGTTTAAGTTGAGAGAAAAAACCCCGACGCCACGCTTGTTAGATGATTTCTTTAATCAGCAAGTGCCATAGAAAAATACTTATAGGGGAATAGAAAAATAAGTCCAGCTAGGAAGCATGGTGAGGTTTTTCATTTGCCCATTCATGTGCCGAAAGTGAAGGACACATTTTTTTTAGCTTTACTCAAAAAATATGTTTAGTCTTGGTCAATCATTTTGTTATTGAATTTTTAAATACTTCAATATCAAATTTGTCATGCAGATCGCTTCGACCAGTCGTTGTAGAACCTTTTGAGCAACAAGATGACGTGGATGGTTATCCAGATAAAAATTTGCCGAGGAAGAATCCGGAATTTTACAAAGCACGTGAAGTTGGACCCCGATTTGCTCAAATTGGAAGCTTTGAACACGAATATGGAACGAGGTGGAAGCAGTTACACGAACTTTACAAGCAGAAGGAAGAAGCTTTGAAACGTGAAATGGTGATGGAGGAAGAAAAACTCGAAGCACAAATGGAATTCGCGAGATACGAGCATGAGACTGAAATGTTAAGAGAACGTAAGAACTTTATAATAAAATCATTATTTTTAATTCGTTTTTAATTTGTTTTTTTTTTTGCTAATTGATATTTTGGTCTTAATTGTAGAATTGAGAATCCGAGAGGCTGATCGTGAGAGACAAAAAAGGGAGTGGGAATTGAAAGAACGACAGGTTGAAGAAGTCCGTACGCGTGAAGAGGAACTACGTAGGCGTCAAACAGAAGAAATGACCACTCGAATTAGGAGACAAGAGGAAGAACTCCACAGGAGACAGCAAGAAAATAACTTGTTTATGCAAGTGAGTTGTTAATCTTTTTAAAAATTATTAATATAGATTATTTATCAATTAAAAAATATAAATTAATGAATTTGATTTTTCTTTCTTAAAGGAACAAGCTTTGAGAGGCGGTGGCAAAAATTATGATTCGATGGGTAACAACGACCGAGGAGATGGTTTCCATATTGACGGAGTTGGTGAGTATTATTCATTTGAAATCAATTAATATTCATAATATTGTTACAAGTTTAATTATATTTAAACAAATTTAGTTGAGAAAAATTCAGTTCTAAGAAAATTATTTGTACTTGTTTCAGGCGGAAACAACTTGCCAGTGGTAACGTATTTTTTTTATCTTTCATTAATATTCCAAAAGCTTTTGACTTTCGAAAGCCTTTTCTTGTCTTTCACTCGGTTTATTTAAACAATTGTTTATCCATTTCTTCCCGCGATTTTCATAATCTCCGAAAAGATGTCTTCAGAAAGTAATTTTTATAACAATTTTAAAAGGTTCGATGTTCGAAAAAGAACATCTCAAGTTTGCTGTTGACTAGTCATAAGAACTTTTTTTTTGTTTTTTTTTTTTTTAGAAAATCATTTTGTTGCTTTCAATCTATATTGTTGGAAATTAGTTTTTTTTAGTATAAAAATATTTTATAGAGATAGAGGGAAATAACGAATGAGGATTCGAAATTTTAAGGAATGTAACTATAATTTTAAACAGTAACTCGTTAATGATTTGGGAAGGAGATTCTTCACAAGCATGCAAATTAGTATTTACAGAGATCCGATGTCTGCAATTTTTCTTCTTAATTCAAAGATTTCGAAAGAGAATCAAATTAGTTTCAAATTAAAATTGAAATAAGCTCTAAGTTATTCCACACATGGAGGAGTCGAATAGTGCTCCTGAATTATTAGTCCGGGTATATTTTAAACCATTGCGTTGATTATTATCATTACTGACACAAAATTCTGTTCTACTGTTAAAGCTGTTAATCGATAAACAGAAAACATTGACGAAAGAAGCGTTTAAAACGTTTATCTCGATTTGGGAGGGAAGAGTGCTATACGATTTTTTGTAACAATAATATTTTAATTATTGTTTTAAATCACGAAAGTGTTGGCGAATTTTTAAATTAATTTTGTCTACAAACAAATTTCGTTGATTCTTCGGAATAAGAAATGCGAGGCCTTTCGCAATCTTAATTGAAATATTAGGAAAATGTGATTTGGTATGCTAAACGCATATCTTTACATGAATGAAAAATACCTCATTCAATTTATAAATATGACATTTGTGAATAATAGCAAAATTGCTACCGGGGAATTTGAAATGGGGACTGGAAGGGAATATTAAAGATATTAATGGGCATAAATTGCCAATATTGGAGTTGAATAATATTGTGTTTTGAGCACATTATTTCTGTTCTGATAATTTGGAATATTATCTTCTACTGGTTCGTTATACGCAATAATTTGCGAGTTTGAACCTAACTTGATATGTTGTTGACTGAAACTTTAGTCAGTCGACATTTAAACAGTAGGATTTACAATTTGTACCGTCTTAATACGAGAAGGTATTTTTTTTCTTCTGAAAAAATTGTCAATTTCTTGACATTTTTTCTTTGAGATTGATTTATATAACTAATCTCTGCTCTTATTTGAAGAATAAATTTGCTACACGAATTGAACATGAATAGGGAGATAGATAAAAATAGGTATACTTCTTTTTTTAAAAAATATACAGGTAAATAAATTTGACATATTTTCTATAGGTAGGGATTTTTTTCTGTGGATTATTCTCCGATTATAAAAGACCACATTTAGTTTAACTGATGCATTTAAAAATTATTGAAAATTAAGTATTTAAATATTACTGTGCAAAATCTACTCTTCTAGAACTGAAGGACCTTTTTGACTTTTCCATGTGGTTTTGCAGACCGAGGACTCTGGTTTATGTATTGTCTCTTATTTCTACAATTAAGATGAATATTTAAATTATATTTTAACTATAAACATAAGCTATGGAACTGCTAAACTTTCATTGAAATGAAACTGAGATTTTAGTTTTCAACATATTTTAAAAAAAGTACTATTTACAAATGTACATATAAATATTAAAAATATTAATACAATTGTAGTTCCATAGCTTTATGATGGACCAAGTAATGCCCAAATGCCCTATATTTCGAATAAAAAAATTACTCATTTGACAAAATTATTATTTGCATTTCAAATGCTTCTCTAGGGTTGATATTCGTGAGGAAATAAATAGCAGTGATTGTATTTTGAGGTCACACCTTTGAAAAATGCTTTAAATTAATTTGAGATTTGTATACAAAATGTTTACAACAGAAGTCTTCAATAATTGTTTCACTATTTCGTGAAAAAAAATGGAAGCTCTCCAACTGAATTTTCAACTGAAAATCTGATAAACAACGAAGTTATTAAGAATTTCTTAATTAACAATGAAAATAAAGGAATTATATAGCAGAAAATTATTATCACTGATTATTCTTACATTTATAATAAACCGATATTGTTTAGTCGATTACTTATTGATGGTTTCTTAAAATATTGATTGCTTGGAAATTATTTTCATTGTCGATTAAGAAATCAAATATTACATAACAATTCTTCAATACTCAACGTTTACTAAATAACCAACATACCTATTAGGCAATTTTTTAATTCGAAAATTAATTCTGGAACTGGAATCTTTGGGTTTGGGGAAATTACAAATATTACTTTTAATTAAATCCCTGACCAGAATGGTTTACAATATGTTATTTGACTTTATAAAGCTTACAGCTATGCAATATTTAACACAACGGCAATATTAAAACACTGGATATTCATTTGAATATTAAATCGACCTTAATCGATTAAGTAATAGGAATTCTTAATTCAATTGACTTTCGTAGTCAGCGAATCATAGCGAACCTGTGTGGGAATACATGGGATTCTTACCAATGGTTTTGAAAATATATTAGGGATTAGGAAAAATATTCTCCGAAATTCCGATTTTGGTTATAGATTGAGAAATTTAAAAGGTGAAATGAGTGGCGAATGGTTAAAAGGAAATTATTTTCCTGTGAAGGATAATGAGATGTGATATCGAAAACAAATATTTGTCGTGGGGGCGGGGGTGAGTTAAATTTATTTCGATTATAATACAAATAGGAAATTAATTTTGAATATCCTCACAGAGCATATTCTAAATACGTTTGCTAAGAATTCTTAAAACATGCAACAAGAATTTGCATTCGGTTTGATATTCCCAAATGAAATATTATGTAATCCCCCAGAACGAGTTTGGATTATTATAGATCCATAAAGTATTTTGTGGTATTAACGCAAACTATTTACCCAGAATTATTTTCGGAATACTACAACTCGTGAATATTGAATATATTGACATTACCTTAATTTTAAGTTAAACCAAAGATAACAAACTGAATCTGCATTGGGCATCTACTTGGTCTTATCTATATTCTACGATTTAACAATTCGCACGATTTGAAAAAAAAATAAACATTAGTCGATATCCGACTACGCATTCCAGCTCTGATCGTGCAAAATTCGATGAAGCCTTTTATTCTGTGCAAAGTCTAACAATGTATTTTTTCCCCTTTCTTTTCTATGTGATTTCACGAAAATTGACGATGACCTGCTGCTGTCTATCATGGATGCTCGCTCCGAATCATGAATTCTATTCGTGGTATAAACATAAAATGGTGTTACAATTAATGCAATTGTTTCGTAATCATTAACGCATTACGCAATTCTCGTCCCTTGGCTTAATGTCGACTTAAAAACTTGTCGACTATCAGGACCCGAAATCCTTTATGGAACAATATAACAATATGGACCGTGGTGCACGCGGGGGTTTCGAAGATCGCGGACAAATAATGGACTTGATGGATATGAGGGTTGAAATGGGAGCAGGAGGAGGAGGTGGTGGCGGCCGCGGCGGTGGTGGTGGCGCCGGCGGCCGTTGGCAGGGTGGAAATGATCGTAATCGTCAGGATGATTTCCCTAACAAAAGGAGACGTTATTAGAATTAAGTTCCATAATTTAATTAAGTCATCGATTCACTCAGTCAAAACATGCATTTTCAATCGTATTCGTATGCTCAGTTTTGTCTGCTTCCTATTTTCTACGAATCTAGGCAGTAGAGAAAAAAATTTGGCACAATTTTGGGTGGGAGATTTTTGACATGAAATTTAAAACGCGTATCAAAATCAAAAAATTGTACTTAGAAACTCAGTTTACCATTTTTCACTATTTACACATTTTAAACGTCAAATCGTCACAATATTCATGATTAGTCGAGTGTGAGAAATTAGCATTCATAATATCAGATTCTTCACTTCCAATAGAGATTAAACATTATCTTTTTTTTCTTTTTGGTAAAGGAGGTAGATTTATTGATTGCTGTGCTGTGTAATTAGATTCTCATTCTTTTAATCAATTGATTTAATCAAGATGAAGGATTGAGGTCTTATTTATATTGACCAAAAGTTTTTTTATATATTAAATTTATTTATGATATTATTTTGCAAGTATCTGCTTTTCATTCGAATTAGTTATATAATTAGAGAAATTATAGTACATTTTTAAAGATTTTGATTAGTATTGACTTTCTATTGAAAATCGAGATCTTAATGATTGTCGACGACATATTTTGTGCATTGTAATCCGAAATTGGTACCTACTTCGTTTTTGAACTAGAAATACCATTTAAAGTAGGGTATATAGATATATTGCAGCAGTATTCAGTCAATGTTGCGCACATTGACTTTGTGTGACGAGTTAGTTAATATAATCATTTTATCAATAAAAAAACATAGATGCACAGTAACTAGAATTATTTTTCTTGAATTACAATGCTTTTTTAATCCTTGATTGGTTGAAAGAAACTGATTGAGTATTAGATAGCAACGTGTTTGGAAAAAATTTTAATTCAGAGTATGAGTTATCAGATTTGAATTATTCCTAGGGATTCTTTGTTTTACATTCTCATCAGAGAGAATGTATTAGATTTTTTTTTTTGAAAATATTAGAATTTTGAAAATTGGTTGCCTGTATGAACAGTCTTTTAAAATTTTAAATGATTATTTCATTCAATGTATTGTTTCTATACTTGACTTATTTGAAGGCTTCCAATTTTTAGCTCATTATTATCTGCCTTGTACTAAATTAGATTATGAATTTAATCCTGAAAAATAACTTCTTAAATTCTGACTGATAGATTTTTTTCCATAATATTCAATTTAGGCTATGAATTGAATTGGGGAATATATATATATATATATATTTAAAAGTGATTTCCTGGTTCAAGTAAATAAACTCATGTACAAACAATTTGATTTAAAAATTATTGCAAATTTATTTTATATTTTTCTAAAACATAATTCAAACATTTTCAGACTTTTTTCATATTCAGATTAAGTTTTTTCATATTTACATATTATCTAGATAGCCGGTTGTCACATATTTGATAATACATATATTATAAATGAAGAATGCACTTGGCAATTTGATTACCTTGGATTATGCATAATTTAAATTCGTTTCTTCTTCACTTGTCCTATATTTTATATTACATTTGTTAGAATCGTTGGAATTGTTTTGATTTTATTTCTTTATAGGATTATCGTTGGACCCTAATTGAAGTTTATCAAATGTTAATGATATTTAACAAATTTTACAAAAATATTTCATTATTAAATACTGGTCATTATTCAATTTTTAAAATCTAAATTAAAAATAAAATTAGGATCCAACTTTTAGAAGTTTATGTGATATCGTAAGTAGCCTTCTTTTATTGATTAGAGATATTAACGCCTTTTGCATTGAGCATTGTTGATCGAGATTGATTATTGGAGGATACATCAATGACAAGATAGAGTATCTAATTTCAAACTCCTAGACAATGAGTCGCATCTCTGAGGTGAGTAATCTTTGTGAAAATTTTAATAAAACTTGTATGTCTATTTTGGGTGGGTTGGTTGATGTATTTATATTAAAAAATACTACAATTTTTGGCGATAAAACTCGATTTGATTTTGTCTTTTTAGGAAGAGTGGTGACTGGTTTTTATAGAAATTAAATCAGAAAGAATTTTTCTGATTATTTCACCTAAAAGAGACATTAAAAATTTAGGAGAAATTAATACAACAGCCCAGAATTTAACATATGCCTCAGACAACCAATTTTTATTAAGAGCTGTTTAAAAAGGTTGTCTAGGATTATTCTCGTATTTCTGGGCTGCAGGCAGTAATTTATTCCTGAATAAAAGGGAAAGTAACATCGACATTCCATTAAATTAATTAACTTAGTTAATACGAACCGATTAAAAAAGTTATCTACTCGTAGTTTTTAAAAACTGTAGGTGTTTATATTCTACTTAGAATATCTCTACTTCGTACAAAAAAGAGACTATCAAATAAAAATAATTATTTAATTGAACACACGTTTTCAGACATTTTTAAAATGTCAGGAAACAAAAATAAATGGGGAAAATGATTAGTTTTAAATGATTGAAGGGAACGCCATAATCTTTTGGCATTACATTTTTATGATTTTTGTTTCAATTGAATGAAATTAATGTTGACGTTAAAATTCCTTTCGGAAAGGAAATTTATTATCATCTATGGATTTCCAAACTCTGGAATATTAAACACCGACATCAATGAATAAAATTCGATACACCAATATTAAACTCGGAAGCAAAATTACAATGAATCAATAGATTTAGGATTAAACCTAAAAAAATATTTCCCGTTCGATTCATTTGTTCCATTACCACATATTACTGAAATCTATAATCGAAATGTATTGATAATAAAAAAGATATTTCATACGAGTGTATATTTAAAGTAAAAGAAAACTAAATGAATTTAATTACACAGAGGATCTAATGAACTTTTTACTGATCATATTCTTACTTTTTAGGACAATCATAACAATTTTGAGAATGCAAAGTACATAAACGGACTCAAATCCTCTTTCGCAGTCAACTTTAAATGCCGTTGAAGTTAAAATTTACCTGAGATGAATTTATGATCGAATTCAAATGGATTATCATTACTTCTTTGAAGTTTTTGAAGGATGATTGAAATTATCAAAAGGCTCTACAATTATTTCCGTAAGTTTCAATTTTAAAACGATTAAAAATATGTATATTTAATTTTCATACAAAGTATGATGATTTACTGTACCACCAAGATCTATGATTGCCATGATTATTTTACTAGTATTTGCTAATCTGACAATATTAAATTTATATATTAATGTTACTTAATCTAGCCAATTAACTAAAACAATGTTGTCCTATTTCAGATTCAGAAAATTCGTGGGTCAAAACCATTAGAAGGGGATTTCGTAATGAAGCAAAGTTGCTCAGTTTCTTGATCTAAAGGTATTTATTTTAGTTATATACAATATTAATCATTTTAGTTTTGATGTAATAATTTTGATAAAATTTTCATGATGATACACGCATACCACCAAGATCTATGAATGCCATGATTTTACTGTATTTGCTATCTGACGTTTTAGCAATAAATATATTTTTATAATTTAGTTCTTATATGGGATATTTGTTTGATTTTGAAATTTTTTATTTCAGGTTTGCGTTTTTGAAAGAAGCATTCAAATATTTCAAGAGACAAAATTGAAGATAATGGTCAATTTACAGCTGAAGACAAAATTATTTCTACATGTAAGTTATTTTTAATTTCAATTTTATTTTAATCTCATTTCATTCGTCGATTTTTTTATTCATCATTTAGCTAATGATTTTTCAGTTTAAGTTTTTTTTTTTTAATTTTCACGTGATGACTAACATTTTTCAATCTTAATATTGATTGACTAATTCTATCCCAACGTGTACTGATAATAATATTTTAAAGTACAATTATTAAATCAATGCCTACTGAATTTTAATGAAATGTTCTTTCTCTACTTACAGTTGGAGTGAATATTCGAAAATGCTTTAATTGGCTTTAATCGAGAAATCACATGTGGAAAGGTTTACTTGACTACAAAAGGTACTTATTTTTTACTAGAAATATTCGATGAAAAATATTAAATCATTAGTATCACAGAAAAAATAAAATGATGAAACTATCTTTCGGGTCTGATAATATTGATGTCACCCAATTCCAACGTGTTATACTGAAGCTCATTCAATTATAAAAACTATTATTAATGTGTAATACAAAATTTTAATGTAAGTTATTTATTTACAGATGTGAATAGAAATTTTTGGAACTAATGCTGAATATTGGAAACAATTCTAATTCTACATAGGTAATTATTAAAAGTAATTTAATATATTTTTTTTTACATATTTACTTCAAGTTAAAATGATGATAACTATCTTTCGGGTCTGATAATATTGATGTTACCCAATTCCAACGTGTTATACTGAAGCTCCAAATGTGATAGAAGATACACTATATACTCTCTAACATTACTAATTAGTGTTTCTTGTTTTTTTCTCTTTCAGTTTGCGAAAATTCAACTTATGGATTGATCTTCAATAATTCAAATATTGAGACAAAATAGAGAAAGGTGATTAATTTATTCTATAAAGTACTATATCCTAATCAAAATTGAATTGATCTCATTTGATGAAAAATTGGCTAGAGTCCTGAATAAAAAGATGACACTCTTTCGTTCAATTGCTGATTCCAATTTTTAAATTCATTTTTTCTCTTATCTTTTACATATTTTTTAATTAAAAAGTGTATTTTTGTTGCAGATCCAATCTCTCTCCAACGTAGAAAAATGAATTTATAAAAAAAAATTTTTTTGATTAATAAATGATATTTAATAAACTTTTTTAATGGATTTTCTGCAGTATTTATTACTATCCACCCACCATGCGTTTAAAAAAATAAAACAAAATGTGAAGAAGAATGTTATATTACATTGATTTTAATTATATTTTTACAGAAATGAGTCAGATTTCAAAGTGAAAGTTTAGTCTTTAATTCGTATATCTACTTCTCTGCTTTTCATTTTCATTCATAATTTGAAACATTTTTAATTAACATAATAATTTACCTCAATTTTACCACTTCATTTTATTTTTCAAAAATTCCCGCGTATTTTTAAATTATTGAACCTCAGAAGGTAATAATCTGGTTTCAGTTACCGACCGTTGAACTTAAAATTGGTTTTGCTGCTGATGACAGCAAAATGACAGTTTCACTAGACTCTATTTGACAATTAGTAGTAAACAAAACACGAATTTCTAAAAAAATGATAAAGGATTATTAGCTTTGTATCCAGGTATTAAATTTATGTTAAATATTTTAAGTAAGGAGTCTTTTTTCATAAAAAAATATCATGTAAATTGCTACATTTAACTATATCTGAAGATTCATGACTAATTACTAACCTCTTCATCTTTTTATAAGCCTAATTAGTTCCTAATTATTGAAAGTGAATTAATTTCAAGTTTTCTTCAGGCACAAGAAATTACAATGTTTTCTAATCTACTTGAGAATATAGTAAAAACATTTCGATTTTTATAAGAAGTTAGGTTAGAAAATAGAAGTTTTTGTTCAGGAATTAAATAAGATTATTATAGTTTACTGGTATAACTAATAATCCAATAAAAATAATTAACTTTTCAGAATTATGAGAGGGAATTTCCATTTGATGCACGTACATGGCCTACACGGAAAATGTGTTAAATGCGAGTAAATCATTTTTTACTAAGAATGGATAATAGATCACCTGGAGCTTTAATTATAAAATCCAAGAGAATGAAGATAGAATCAATTGCAGATCACGAAATAAAAAATGAGTATTTAAACTCGGATATTACAGGTTTATCCATGACTTCCAACCCAAAAAGTGAACCCGACACCAATCTAACATCTAGTGATTTTATAGTCTTCACTGAATCTCACATAAAAAAAGAAGAACTTTTTATAGACATTTCATCAGAATCTGAGGATGTTTACCCATCAAATATAAGCAAATTTAATGAAGAAGTAGCTTTAAATGCGGAAGAGGAAGAAGTTAACTTTATTCTAGAAAACGAAGATGCAAACTTTAATCAAGAAGAGGAAGAAAATCCTTCTAATGATAGTAACACATCAGATCTACCCCAAAAAAATTACAAAAGGAAACGAAACAATAGAAAGTTATCAAAAGCAGAAGAAAACGCTTTAAAGCAACAAAAACTAATAACTAATCATCCTGTCCAACCACCTTGTCAAAATTGTAGATTGAAATGCACTCAGCGATTAAATCCGCAAATTCGGGTAAAAAGAAATAAGGAATTTTGGAATCTGAATGGTTTAATCGACAGGCGATCTTTTATCATTAGGCACGTGAAACGAATCGAGATTAAAAGACGCAAATCATCCGCTACCTGCAAGAAAAGAAACAACGCTTTTAATTATTATTTATCAGACGAAAGCGGAGAGAAACTTAAAGTCTGCAAGACATTTTTTTTAACCACATTAGGATTCAAAGCAAACAATGATGGAGCTTTAACGAATGCCTTGCGGGGTATGGATGCTGAAACTCTAGAACCAAAAATGGATATGCGAGGAAAAATGAAAAATCAAGCCAAAAAATTATCGAGGAATAAAGCGATTCGCCAACATGTGGAGAGTTTTTACCCTTGTGTTTCTCATTTTCGAAGGGAGGATCTTCCTAGCAAACGTTACTTATCTAATGACTTGACTATTAAGGACATGCACGCCGATTTCATTAAAAAATATTTCACTTATCGATCTTGTTCCTACGAATCATACAGGAGCCTTTTAACGGAAATGAACGTATCCTTCGCAAAGGTAGGAATCGAAGAATGTGATATGTGTGAAATTTTTAACAAACATGATTCAACACACGATAGAAGAAATTTAACTCCTGATTGTGATATTTGCTACAAGTGGTCGATTCACATTAAACGAGCTTTCGAGGCAAAGGAAAAGTATCAAAGTCACGTTATAGAAGTATCCTGTAATCCAGAGACTGCATATTTCACAGCAGATTTGCAAAAAGGTCTTCTCTTGCCAAAAATGGATCCCTTTAAAGTTGTGATGTTTACTCGAAGACTTCTTGTTTTTAGCGAATGTTTTGTACCACTTTCACTCACAGACAATAATACAAAACCGTTGGTTCTACTTTGGCATGAAGCTATCGCTGGAAGAAAAGAAGAGGAGATTATAAGCGTTTTTTATCAATTTTTTCTTGAATACAGAGATAAGAAAAAAGTAATTTTATGGCTTGATGATTCTTTTGCTCAAAACAAGAACTGGAAATTCTTGACTTTTTTGGTATATATCGTTAATTCGAGTGAAGTCGAGATTGAAAGTGTCGAGATTTTCTATTTTGAGGCTGGCCACAGTTGCATGTCGACGGATTCGTTCTATCATCAAGTGGAGACCTCGATTAAGCGAAAGGAGAAAATTTACGACTTTAAGGATTTAGAGAATACTATTAAACAAAATAATTTGAAGTATTTTAATGTCAAGACGATGACTCCTTGGGATTTTAGAGACTTTAAGGACCTATCTGCACAGCAGAAGCTAAAGACTTTGATTTCTAAACCTCTTATGTATGATATTAAGTATTTAAGAGCTGTGAGAGGAAGTTTTACGTTAAAATATAGGATGAATTATGATGAGAATGTGGATTTAGCTGAGCTAGATTTTCTGCAGGCGAAAGTGATCAAGTGTGGAATTACAAAGCCTACGACTTTTGGTAATTATCGTGGGATTCCTGAAAAAAAGAAGAAAGAAATTATTGAGAAGCTTGTGGAGTTGATGCCAGTTAGCAGACGAGATTTTTGGAATGATTTGCCAGAAAATGATGTTCTTGATCTGATTGATAATAATGAATAGAGTATCCTTTATCTATTTATATTGTTTCCTATTATACGTGTTAAATAGTATCAATGTTTTGTATAAAATACAGGGTCAGGATTAAGAATTCTGAAACTAAATAAATAATTGTTCTTTTGCATATTAAACTTTGTCGTTAATAAATGTTATTTTTTGAAATTGGAGGAATTTATAGTACCTATACATTTTTAGAAAGAGCCAATTTTAAAAAGTTCAAAATTATAAGAAAGCAAGCAATTAAAATACTTCTGGACAGAGGAAAGATAATTTCACTTTAAATGATAGATTATTAGAGGGGTGTAACTTTATGAGAATATAGATATCGTGAAAAAAGCTTTGACAACATTTTATTTGTAACCGCAGAAAAAGCCATGTACACTTTCACACGAGATTGATCGTAATTTCGTAATAACGTCGAAAATTTACAATAATCAAATGTACATACATAAATATAAAGTCGACGGTATTGCACGTGTGTATTTTGTATGTATGTGCCAAAATGGTACAAAAATTATTTAAAAACATTTTATTTCGTAACACTCGAACAACTTATGACTCGGTGACGGTGGCGTGTGATTTGCATCAGTGAGACTCGCTAAAATTGCATTTCAACGTGCGTTTATTTGGAGAGCATTTGACTTTTTATAAGTGATTTGCAATATATGTATGTATTTAAAGTCGGCCGGAGCGGGTGGAAGGAACGATTTTGGTGTTTTGCGCTTCTATAAGTCTACCTAAATCTAATAATTTTCAGCGACGAATATCAATTTTTAAAATCTTTTCCTTTTTATGCAAATAATGTACACTTACGTACCAGAATTAATTCTGCGCTTGCCTTCATAATTCTATCAATCAATATCGCTATAACATTTTTTGAAATAATTTGCTTGACACATAGCTTTTTTTAAAGCTTTGCTCTATCGCGCGTGGGAAAACCGTTTACAATATTTTTTCAGTTACTCCTTCTTTTTTTAGGAATTTTTCAATTATATTCATTTTATTTCAATTCATTTTATTTGCTTGAAAGAAGTTCGTCAATATTAATTCGTGTGACATATTTGATCAATTCTCCATTCTTTCTTTGTTTCCTCATACTTATTAATTATATTCTTTTAATTATTGTAGATCACAGACAACTTGTTCTTAAGTCATAAAAACAGTTCAATATCTTTCCCAGTGGGTCAGAAGTATGGGATGTAGGCGTACCAATTTATATACGCTTATTATGTGAATCGTGTTTCAATAAACTCTAAGCATTCGGCGTATAAAAAATTTATTAGGGCGTCGGTGGATCATGATTCGTTTGTGCATTGCTTCATTCGAATATTATATATCTCTAAGATGAAACATTTAATAATAAATGATAAGATTTTTTATGAAAATTTTCTTTCTTAAATTTAAATGTCATTTTGTTTTCATTTTTTAAAATCAATGCCAGTTAGCATACAAATTGCATAACGTTATTTTTCAGTTTTCAAAATTCTGCTCTTATTCTTAAAAAAAAAACTAAAATGAATTTTATGATTGATGGCGACTTAGAGGAAAAAGGCATTTCATTGATATATTCTTATTCGTAAATTATCTTGAATCTTAATTATTGATATACATCAGCTGTTAAAACAATTTTTTGTAGCTTAGTTGCAATGTTTCAACTTGTTGAAAAATGATTAAACATTGAGCAGATTTTTCTTGAAAACCGCCAATTTCAGTGGCATGTTAAGACAGTCAATTCAATGCCAATTCAATAAAAAAATTAATAAACGCACTAACAATAAGAAAGGCAGTATATAAATTTAGTCTGTTTCAATAGTCGCGATAAGAGAAAAACTGATGCACAATGTGCAGGTTTTTACCCGTTTTTACCGATATAACAAAGAAATATGTTTTATCGTCTGCAAATTGATGTCGACCAATAACACATGGTAAAATTGATATAATTCAAACGGTAACAAATCACAGTATTGAAACATTAAAAATTTAATTCTTAGAGCAACGGGCGAACACCATTGGTTTTTTTTTTCTTATAAAGTGTGCGAGTGTCCGCACAGAGAATTTGCGTCGAGCGATGAAAGAGGATGATTTCTCCAGACGGGCATTCGTATATAATATCATAATGTGTACTTTATCTCTAATTTTATTAATTTTATGATAATGAGCGAGTGTACTGCGTTAGCAGCAATGGCATTATTAGCTACTTTGCACGTGAAAAGATGCACCATGATCACACAGCAAGCTTAAGTACTTAATCACTTAAGTAATATTTTAACAGTATTTCAGTATTTCAATATTAATATTTCATTTATTCGATAAGTAATGCAACTCTTTTTAAGGATACGATATTGAATTATCTCGATTCCATTAATTCAATTTCATTTTGCAATTTAAGAATTCCAGGTCGTGCGATTGCAGAGTGAATCTGATCCCTTTTTTTAATCAGAAGCTGATTCTCCTATTGGAATCTGATTCTTTCATCAGAATCAGTAGTTGATCCTCTCATCAGGACTTGGACTTTATTTTATATTATTTTATAGACGCAAAAGCCACCATTTTTTTGTTTTTTTTTTTTGTTTCTGCTTTATCATTATACACCAGTTATTTAGTATTAGTAAAATTTCACAAGATGTGATAAGGACGTAGATAATTACGCTCCCTGGATTTTTTTTGTACACCAGCTCCAAGACGCATTTTATATAACAGTGCTTTAGAATTTTTCAGGAAATTTCATTTACAATTAGAGTTTTAGGTAATTTTTTCACACCAGGCTATAATAGAATCCGCAGATTCTTACAGCAAAATACTGCACTTTCTTTGCAACGAGAGCGAATTTTCAGATAAAATCGAAATCGAGATTTCTCGTTGCAATTCAGTTGTTTTAATGGGGCTTCCATGAGATATTGTTCAAACCTTGGAATTGTCTCTTCAGACTGCTGCTGTCGGCCCAGGATGAGTCGAGATACTCGTCGTCATCGTCTTGCTCAAGCTTCTGTAAAGATTTAATTTAATTTTAATAATTATGAAGAATTGAGGTTTACTTGATTTATTTTTCTTTCGATACTGAAAGTCGTTTCTATTATTCTATTATTATAATTGACCAATTATACAAAAAACTTTCGTCCAATTATGAAAAAGAAACTGCTATAATAAATGCACCCAAAAAACAGTTTCTTTGAATCAAAGAAAGATTTATTTGATAAATAGTTAAAGAAAAAATTTGTTCACTAAATGAACTATTCAATTTATGAGTTTGGAAGAAATCTATATATATGTGGAACATTTTCGTACTGATGTAATGGGCTATTTATTTATGCTGCTTGTATCAGAAATCAATATAAGTGACATAGTTGAAGTCTACAAATAGATTAACTTAAACTACAATATTAATTGAACATCTCTTGGTAACAGGCATATCGAATCTCTTAAGTTCATCTCTGATATAACGAGAAATCCATATCCTGCATGCCAATCACGTTTCTATAGGTACAAGTTATAATGTGTCAGTTAAGAGGATGTGATACTATATTATAACAACAATTTAGTTTCTCAAACTTTGCGCTCGCAATAATAAATATTTTTTACTAAAACTAAGCCATTTAACTCCGTCTATACGAAAAGGAGGTAAATGGCCTAATTTGAGCAAAAACTATTTATCATTATGAGCATAAAGTTGGGAAAATTAAATTTGCTTTTCTGGTAATTACCACATGCCCTTAATTTCTTTTTTTCAGCTGAATAAAATCCGTATTGGAAATGTAAAACATGGAAATGATTAAATTTAATGAGTCCAAAATAATTAATTTAATTAAATTCCAAGGGGGAAGATGCAGAATTTTTTACAAGTATTTTTTTCTGCTGTCTATCACAAAAAATCAAAAAATGATATGTCTGACCATCTCATGCATTTTCTACTGCGAGTATTGCATCATTTCCAAACTTTTCATACAATTGACAAGGATTCCAAGGAAAATTAGAATTTATTCGATTAAATGATTTAATTTCCTTCGATTTTTCTTCCAGCCAACAAAATGAATATAATTTTCACCTCTTTCAAATTTCTTATCATAATATCGCCCAATTACACTTTTAATTGGAGTAAAATTCGCTGAACTTTGTTCGATTGGCACGTGCAGTAGTAGCAATAGGTTGGCGATAGTATATTTTACGCTCGATGGATGGATTCTTGTGCAACTGACCGAATGTAAACCGACCTTGCTGAGGTGCACAAGAGGTTGAAGGTGGGGTTCGTGCAGTGTGGAAATGCAGGTTGAGTTTGAAGGAGTTGAGAATGGAAGGGTCGAGAAGGTGGAACAGAAACGGAATCGATGCTTGCGTCCTTCCCTAGCTGCACTGGCCTCTCTCACGCACAATTTCTCCCTTTTATATGCAAATTACACTACTTTTACAAAAAAATTTGAAAAAAAGTTCTCGGAAACTCTAATGTACTGTGTTTATCTTCCGTTTTCATTTTACCCTGGAAATATAACTTTTTTTCTCTATTAAAATTAACTTATACTTAAATTAACTTTCTATTAAAACCTCCACACAGGTGGATTCAATTACATCCAATTATTTACTTCTAGTAGATAAATTTAAGGACATTAATACATTCTCAAATGTAAAATTCAAGGGACTCTCAAATCCTTTTAAATTTTTACATTTATTGTATGAAATATTCTTCAGTTTTTAAATATGCTCAATACTGTTTCTAAGCTTAAAAAATATTTAGATATTAAAATATTTAGAGAAGAACGACTATTTTTAATATCTGAAGGTGTAAAATATTTTTTTAGTGATTAGCTACCGTATAATATATGTGTTCGTGATTTACCCACTTCTCCGAATAGCCGAGAGGAATCGATTTTCTCATTGTGAGTTGAGTATACATCTCGAATAGGTTTCTGGACAAGCAACTCGAATAAGACTGCAAGCTTAAACTGGTACGTTGGATATATAGATGAAAATATAATTCATCTGAGTGAGTAATGTATATTTGCAATATAGACTGAGAAACTCCACGCAGGGTCGACCATTGAACTATATAACTATGAGCACAAGTATCAAGATCCACATTCCCTTCGCGATATACTCACGAACCTCATAAAAGCATTATGCTTATACGTATACCGATTGTGCTTGAAAGTACCGTTTATCAGTTAAAGAACAGATAATAGGCAGCTCACTTTTACGTCACTCAATAAAAGAGGTCTTAGTTTTTTTTTAAGTGGAATAATTGAAGACAAATTAATGTTTCTTCCATGAATTCATTTTAAAATTTGGACACAAGAATTATTAAATAACAATTATACAAAAAGATAAGAAAAGAAATTAGAAGATGAGATACAGAGATTATAAGATTATTTTTTGTATATTTTTTAAATCGAAGAGAATGTCGTAAATATAAAATGTGTAAATTACTTTTTAGTTACAAAATCCCTGTAATACATATTCATCGATTTTCTACGGAAGTTCTGTAGAATGCATGCACATTGGAAGTTTCAGGACATTCACTTTACATTTTCATGAAATGTGAAGTTTAAAAAATTCACATATTAAGCAAATTTATTGCTAAATTACAGAGATATAAATAAATAGATAAAGAGGATTTATCCAGAACTAGTTTTACCTGAAATTATCAAGTGATAATAATACGATGAGAAATGTCTTTTGATGTGTTTAATTACGCTTTTAAATGTAAATTGTAATGCGATAAACAAAGGTGTGAAAATCCTTTCTGTATTATTTAATCCCCACTTTTACGCGAGACTGATCGGAAACCTCACAAAAGCTTAGCATTAACTCTTAAAGCTTACCGCACAAAGTATGGGTTATACTCTTTAAGATTATTACCCAACTTTGTACGCGTTCAAGTAAATATGCTGTTATCCTCTTAAGAAAGCTTCAAACTTGAAAGGCTTGAATCTTACAAAATTAAGTGCTTCAAAAAAGGCAAACAGCAGAATATGAAAGAAAATAAATAGAACTATAAAAGTTTAAATTGTGAAAATAATTTAACTGCAAGTTTAAAAGTGAATAAACATTTTTATTTTGTTTTCTAAGAGATCTTGACTCACTTTCTTATGCAGAAAAATTATTTTTCTACGTTCTGAATATAATTTGATGTACACATAAATAAAATACCAGGGTGTCTAGTGATCAGGGTATTGGAAATTCCCGGTTTTCTTCCGGTGTTTTCCAGTCTTTTCCCGGTTAAAGTTTTTTTCTTTCAACCAATTTATGCCTTTTTTGAATTTGGCCTTTTTGTGATTTTTGACAAAACAAAAAAATTTTTAAATCCTTCAATAAAATACCCTGAAAATTTTTAAAATTTTTTAAATCCCATAAAATATTTTAAAAGTCATAAAAATCTCTTTAAATCAGTTAAAATTCGTGAAAACTTCTTGAAATATAGAGAAACTTGTTCAAATTCTTTAAAATTCGACGATAACATTTAAAAATACTTTAAATCGTTTGAAAATTCATTACATTAGAAATCTCGTCAGATTCCATAAAATTCTTAAAAATCGCATAAAATCTTTTAAAAATAAGAAAACTTTCTTGCATTTCCTTGAAATTATTAGAAATCTCATAAAATTTCATAAAATCTGTATTAACATCTCTTAATTCTCCTGAAGTTCTTGGAAATTCCATCACAAAATTTAAAGTCCCTTAAAATTCTCAGAAAAAAAAAATTCCGAAAATCCTTGGAATTTCACGAAAAGACTTAAAATCTCAAAAACCTTTCTAAATCTCTTCAAAGTTCACGAAAAATCTCCGAAATCTCTTAAAGTTTTAGAAAATTTCTTAAAAGTAAAAGAAACTTTTTGAAATTCTTTAAAACTCTATGACAACAATTAAAATACCTTTTTATCCTTTAAAATTTATTAAAAATATTACAAATATCAATAAATTCCATGACATCCATAAAACTTACACAAAATCTTTTAAAAATCATTAAAAATCCCTTAAAATTCCTTAGAGTTCTTAAAAAACTTTTCAACGATTTAAAGTTGTAAGAAATAAATAAAATAATCGCTTGTTGGTTTTCTAATAGAATAAAAAGAAAATAAAGCAAAAAAACGTCGATTTTTCAATAAAATAAAAAAATTCTTGGTTCTTAATGAAATACCCGGGTTTTTCCAGGTTTTTCTCTGTCAAATAAAATTCCCGGAGTTTTCCCGGTTTCCCGGTTCGCTAGACATTCTGATTACATATACATATAAATGTAAAAGTAATTTATTCAAGGGTAAAAAGATAAAAAAAAAAAATACAGGAGGAATAAATTAGCTTACCCCTGAATAGAGTAAGAATTTGGTATCCCGTCGAGACTCTCTCTGCTGATTTCGTCAGCCATGGCTACTTTTAATTGATGTCCGAAGCTCGCCAGGTCCTCTCTGAAAGCTTCACTACCCGGCGTCAGGGCGCCGCTTGTTGGCGGAAGTGGTGTCGCATTGCTACCTTCCGCATCAACAACCTCATCGCCATCATCGCCGCCCACGAGGGCCTCCTCATCTTCGTTGTAAATCTTGAAGTAGGCGACCGTGAGGTATATCACCGAAATTATGAAAGACGGTATCGGAATGGCCATTGCGTAGACAAGGTTCATGTACACCTGAGGGCAATTCCACGTCTTCAGGCTGTTCTTTTTGTTTTAGTTGTTTGTCTTTTTTTACGGTGGCCACATATCAGAGAAGCCAGGGAAACTTTAGGGGAAAAAATGTGTCAGGGAAATCAGGAAATGTTAGAGAAAAGCGAGTAGCTGTCAGGGGAAAAAGAAATTGAGCTATTCATAATATTAATAAATAATTATAGTTGATTTAAAAGATTTAAAAAGATTTCCAAGAATTTCGAGGCATTATAAAGAATTTTCAGACATTCTTTGAGTTTTTATAGGTTTCTAAAGATTTCAATAGGTTGCTATTATTTTTAGAAATTGTGAGTGATTTTAAAGTTTGTCTTGGAATTTTAAAGGATTTTTATATTTTTAAAATATTTCACAGAACCTTAGGAGATTTTAAAAGATTTTACGGAGTTTAAAAGATTAAATGTGACGATATGTAAAATTTTTGAAACATGTCTCTCTAAACCTGAATTAGTGAAAAGTAGTTCACTAATTTACTTTAGTGAAAAATTCTACTAATTGTTAGTCATTTTTGACTAAAACTTTAGTGAAAAGTTGAAAACTTACTAATTGAGATAGTGAAATACAACTAATAATTCGTGAAAATTTTCACTAAAGTAAATTGGTGACCTACTTTTCACTAATTCAGATTTAGAGAGCTCAACAGCACTATTATTGAAAATTTACTCGCATTTTTAATAATTTTCTGTCAGGGAAATTTGTCTGAAAATCAGGGAAAAGTCAGGGAAATAGAAAAATAGAATGTTGTGGCCACCCTGATTTTATATTAAAAAAAAAAAACAGGAAAAGCGAGAACGAAAACAATGGAGAAGAAAATACTTTCCACACTTTTTATTTTTCCGTTTACTTTATTCGGCAAAAGAAGATATGGAGAAGTATTTAATGCGCAAAAAAAACAAGGACTGAAAGTGTTTACAGCTGAAATCAGTTTTTAGGCTGAATTTCAGTCTTAAGGCAGTTTTTAATCTTGTTTTAAAACTAAGAAATCTAAAAACAAGACTTCTTAGTCTTAAAACAAGACTAAAAACTGACTTAAGACTAAAATTCAGTCTAAAAACTAATTTCAGGTGTAAACACTTTCAGTCCCTATTTTTTCTGTGTGGTTCAAAGAAAGTAATGAATGAATGCCTGATAGAAAAGCGACCAAGTTAAAATAAAAAGTTCTCGAGAATTTACGCATTTTATTTTTCATTAAACTGTAAATGAACTCAAATAGTGCGTCTGACTATTTAAATTTATTCTACTTAATCTTGCATTAGCAGAAAAATGAGGAAAATATATGTAAAAATGGGACGTCTGACAAGTACATGATTTTCTACTTATACCTACATAATTCCGCATACGGCTTACCAGTAACTTCTTTTTCTACTGAGCGAGGCAGAAAAATAAGAAATTCAGATAGTGCGCGTGACCACTTTTTTTCAAATATATTTTTAACTATGTATGTTCTACTCGATCGAGTGAAATTTCAAATTTCAAAATTCTACTTCGAATGACGACAGAAATTAATTCTGAATAGGAGAATAAATATTTATGTTAACTAAATATTTATTAAATATATATCCCCTCCAGTAAATAATTGTAGAATTATTATTCATAAACACAGCTGTCGTAAATAAAGAAATAAATCAAAGTAAAACTGCTTCGTTTCCGTTTAGATGGTATCACTTTAGTTACATGAAAACACGACCGGTATACCAATTTCCTCTCATAAATAAATGGAAGGGCTTTCATTTAAGCGTTCTGGAATAATAATGATGGCACTCTATCTTTTTTTTTCAGCAAATGAGTACAAAAATTACTCTGTTCGCTGTATTTACGTGCAAATCAAAGAATTAAAGTTTTTCATCCGTGATCAGAATATGTAATATTGATGAAAGAAGAAAAGTCAAATCAATATGAAACAAAGACATTCATGCGCCCATAATTCAGCATGTTACGATCTTTCCTGTCAGATACAGAGCCTAAGTACTTGTTGTAAACAAGGTGTTTATTGCGCCTTGAAAAGGTGAAATGTATTGCCCAGCAGGTGGCAAGGCAAGATAAAAGGAACTGTATAAGCACAGTTGTCATCCCCCGTAACGAGGTCGACATGTTCATGAATTCAATTTTGACGTTTAGAGAACACCGTGGATCTCGAATGGTGACATTCTGCGGGGGTGCTGAGTGTCGAAGACAAACAGCATAGAAAGTAAAGTGTGAGAGGTGCGAGAGAAAGGAAAGAGAAGTTTTCTAGTGCAGTTCTGTTTTATCGGGGCACGATGGTTTCCGCCTTTGTCATCGTTGAGCCATTCCCTTTGAAATGCATTGTCCTCCTTCATCGCGTGCAGCTACGCTTCCGTCAATGTAACGGAAAAGTCTTCGTGCTTAACACCGCGGAAAATCGTTTCAAGCCAGAAATGGAACCAGATATATACACACATGAGTCACCAATGCCACGGGATTTATTTTATAAATGAGGTCTCAGATTTATCTTAGAAAATGGAATTGTAGTGTTAACTTTACCATAAAAAAGGCTCTTCTATCTGCTAAAGCTCTTAAGCTTTTGTAAAATTAAGCGTGAAATCCTTTTCAGATTCATAGGTGAAAAGGGACTTTTGTTATCATTGTTAATTAGGACAATAAATAAAAAATTATTTATACTTTTATGTATTATTTTTTACGCTAAATGAGGGCAAAAGCATTTTTAAAGTTTGAATATCTTGCTTGGTTTTCTGTGCAGCATTTCGGTGAATATTTCAGGAAAAACTGCAGACTTATTCATTATTTGTGGTCGCGCTTACTTCTTAAATATTGATATTCAGTGCTTCTGCTTTTTATGTCTAGCTTTAAATATATTGTGTTCTGTTTGAACAAATAAGGTCGTGAAATTTGTAAAATTCGAGTAAGTATATGTAGCTTCAGAACATTACGGAATCAATATTTATCGTGGTAATGGAAAGTTGAAAATTAAAAATGCTTTGACAACTCTATGAATTATCTTTAAAAATAGAAAACCCTGAATGTGGTTCATGCATTTTGCACATCGAGAATGAGATGAGAAAAGAAATAAAAAAACACAGAAGATGTTTGATAGAACCTCTGATAAAGACCTGCCACATGTCGAGGTCACTGATGACCATTCCGGGATCCACTTTTGAATAATAACAGCTAAAATTCTGTCCTATGGTGGCGTATTGCCGGTAGAAAATACTGCAGTTTAGCATTGGAGGGTATCCACAGCCTTTTACGTTTGGGAACAGCTTCGCGCCAGTGAAGTACCATTCGGAATCGTTTCCCATGAGACCTGGGAAGAGTTTTCATTAGTTGTAGGTCACGAAGACTCGATCTCATCAACCTGGTCGAAAATTAAGTACTTGCACTCTCAAAACTTTTCCCTTCTTCACAAATCTTTCTTAGGTACTCTTATTAACTTCTAACATTTAATCTACCTTCAACAATCCCATTTTAAAATTATTAAATTGTTTTTTCAATTATTCTTTTCCTTAATTTTAATTCTAAATAATCTTATTCTTTAAATCTATATATAAGTATCTTTGAGTATAATAGAATATTTGAGTTAAATCGCTATGAAGTGTACCTCAGTTAAACAAAATGACAAGAGTCGAGAATTGTTTCATCTGAACTAAATCTGAGAGGAATTTAAAATTTTTGACGTACGATTTTAGTACCTGTTGGAAAAGGTTTTGGGAGTCGAATGTCTTCATCTTCAGTAAATTCTTCCAAATCCTCAATATAATCATAGTCCCTCAAAGCTCGTTCGTATCTTGGTTTCCCAACGCCCTCGTCATCCTCAACACCTCCTCCCACCCTGCCCTCCCTTGATAGTCCGTCTTCTTCAGATGTATTCACTGGTAGCTTGTAATTGACGCGTATTTGCGTACAATCATACAACTCCTTGGTGCAACCCTCTCTACATGACGTCCATGAGCAGTTACTCGCACCTAAAGATTCACGAGCGTTCGTCTAATCATCATTCGCACTAATTTCAGGGATCACAGCCTCTATTCTTTCTAAAATAGGGGAATAGAGGATTTTTTTTCATCTTTAAAATTAAAATCTTTGACCAAAAATAGAGGAAATAGAGGACCGGCTGTGATCCCTTTTCGCACTTTATACTTTCATCCATTGTAATTTATACTTTCATGCACAGATGTATGATCACATGGTTACAAAATATACAACAATCAACAGTCAAGTGTTTCTTCAGACAAGCATGGTACATACATCAAGAAGTGTATCCACACATATGCAATATATACATTTGCAATATCAAAAAATATTGAAATAGTTTAAATATAATTGTATAATAGAAAAATATTCATGAATAGTAAATTAAAGTATAAAAGAAGGTATAGAATTAATATTTTTTTTTTGCATTTTTAAAGCTTTTTATAGAATTTCTATAAACAATTTTGAATTTTTTGTCTTACCAAGGCACTGTAAAATTCACGAATAAATAATTACCGAAAAATAAAATTCCCAGCATTATAAACTTGCCGACCTTCGATAGGAAATTTGCCAATATCGGGAAATTTTATAAACAGTTGTGAATTTTCTAGCGTAGAAATAATAAAGTAGAAAAAGCGTGTTCTGGTAAGACACCCTACTTGTGTTAAATCAATATAGAAAAGACTGGTAAACTATTGATTTATAAAAGAGTTTCAAACATTGATACATAAATTTAAATATTTTATCGTAAAGATTTTGGAAAAGCAAAAACAGTCAAAAATGCTCAGTTGAAAATTTCTTGTCTCAGTTCTTTTATATAAATCGGAAAAATGTGTCTTCGACGATAAAAACTTCCTAATTCTTCTACCCAACATGAAGAAATAAAAACTTTAATTTAAACCTCTTAGTTGCAATTTTTCTCTTAAATATAGCTCTTGATGTAAAAAAAAATTCGATTACTATCGATTTCGCATTTTTTTCGATCCATCTATTCATCTAAACATTTCACGTCTTGCACAATATATCTCAACTCATAAAACGATACTTAACGACGGAAAATACTGATAAAACTTTTAAACTCAAACTCCAATCCATCAGAATCGAAAAATCATTTCTCGAGAATTCGAGAAATAAAATCTCATTTAGAGTTTTATTGTAAAATGTTAATTGTCACTCTATAGTTGCAATATATGGTTGAGATTTTTATTATATCGAAAATATGTTGACAAGAGAGTATAAAAAATTGCGAAAAATGAAGAAATACCATCTAATGTAATGCAGATAAAAACTCGATCTTTCATTGGAAATTTATAACGAATAGACTCGTTTTCTATGATGTATGTTTTTTATGCTAGAGTAGATAGTGTATGTTGTGGTATTTTAATCACGTCCTTAGAGATATGTCCTGAAGATAAGTCGGGTCAGGAAATGTCTGTTGGATAGCGTCACGCTTTCATACATCGAAAGAAATCAATAAAAGAGTAACGGAATCGATAGGAATGCTAGGTGAAAGATAGGTGTTAGTATTTGAATAAGTCACATAACATTACTTTTTTAGGTCAATGTGAACTAAATCTAAAAATAGACTTTGTCAACTATCAAATTTATAAGTAGTATCGCAGCCTTTTTAGTCACTTTGTTAATCCAATTGAACTCCTAGGATTATAGTTTTACTTATTTTATTTACTCAAGAAACTAATTTCATCCAAAATTTCAACGATTTGAACAAAAGTAATTAATCTAATTAGTGTCCATAGAGTTATATAAATATATATACTCTTGAAATAAGCCATTCGTTATCATTCACCTTGTCATTGACTTACGAAAACAATTCTCTTGGTGCGTGATTCATTCAAATTACGAGACATCAAACACAGTCCCAGGCGGCTTCCAATTATCAACTTTATTGACAAACGAGAAGATATTTAAATACAGCAAATCCTAAATTCAGATTGAGTAGCATGAACTTGTTTATTCGTGTTATAAAATCTAATAAAAAGTTTCGCAAAAACTTGGTTACACCAGCTTCAAATTGTATTTCCCATGTGATACGAACTAATATACCATAATTATTGGGTGGGAAATAAATAAGGAGAAATTGCCTCGTGATCTCCTCTACTTCGCAATTGAAACACGAACCTGAGAAGACCTCCATAAATATTCGTGTGCACACAAAAAGTCTGACCTTCGGTAGTTCTTGTGAAGAAACTGTAATTTGATCACGCAAATCTTTAGAGAAAAGTAGAGATATGAAAAGAAAAGATAATTTTCCTTTGATGTTTAGTTTCTATTTAAATACAATTTAAAGAAGTCATAAATGATTTTAAGAGAAATATCAATTTAATGGGAGAAAAATAAATGAGGAAATAGAGGATAAAAGTATAAAAATAAAAGTGGGATTACTTTTTCTCTAATTTCTATCTTTTATAAATGCTAATTAAAAATTGATAGATTCTTGTCTAATAACGTGAATTAATTTTGGAAAAAAAATTGGACTAGAAAAATATTTCCCCTTAATTTACTTTTATCTCTTATAGTCAATGTTATTTCACTGCTTCTCGATAAAGTATTTTTATTTCACTTTTTCCATTTAATTGGTTCAACTTTTACCCTTTCAATTCTCCCAAAATGTAATTCTTCAGAGATCCACAAGAATACACATTTTTATCCGATGGTACTTTCCTTTATCTTCCCTTTCTTATACTGAATTTATTTTCTCGACTGAATAACCAAGTTTAACTTTCTTTCCAAACATATTTAAAGAGCGACCATATAATTAAATACTATAAAATTCGTGAAAACTCGCTAACAATTCCTGTCAAATATATATATATATATATATATATATATATA